>ML685782.1:826596-906991 GCA_007922175.1 Pelusios castaneus
CTCAGTGTTCTGGAGAGGAGCTGAGCCAGGAGTGAACAAGATGTTTTCTCCATGTAAAGGAGTTATTTGCACCAGACCTTGCAGACATGCATATGGGACTGAGGGCTGGTTGCAGAGAAGAAGAGAGAGCCTGCATGTAATGCTACAGAGGATCCCAGCAAAGAAAGAAGAGGACAGCTATTTCTTGCCATGCAAGCTTCCACACTGGAACAGAGACTGTAGCTGAGAGTTGGGTGAACTCCACACAGACTTTGGGACTCTTGGGTATCTTTCATGCAGGGGATTGTTCTTGGTTAATTGTAGTTTGTTTTCTTAGGATAAGGTTTATTTAGTTAGTGGTTAATAAAGTTCATTGTTATGTTTGTTTTTAGTAGTATTTTAATGTGTGAGTGTAGCTCTGAGCAAGCTTCGCTGTGAGTCCTGTACAGACTGGATCCTGGGTATCCAGCTGCTTTTCTCCACAGGGATTGGGATTGATTTCTGTGGGGCACTGGAGAGGGGCAATTAAATGAATTTAGCCCACCTGAAGGTTACACTTGCAGACATGCATATGGGACTGAGGGCTGGTTGCAGAGGAGAAGAGAAAGCCTGCATGGAATGCTACAGAGGATCCCAGCAAAGAAAGAAGAGGACAGCTATTTCTTGCCACTCAAGCCTCTACACTGGAACAGAGACTGTAGCTGAGAGTTGGGTGAACTCCACACAGACTTTGGGACTCTTGGGTATCTTTCATGCAAGGGATTGTTCTTGGTTAATTGTAGTTTGTTTTCTTAGGATAAGGTTCATTTAGTTAGTAGTTAATAAAGTTCATTGTTATGTTTGTTTTTAGTAGTATTTTAATGTGTGAGTGTAGCTCTGAGCAAGCTTCGCCGTGAGTCCTGTACAGACTGGATCCTGGGTCTCCAGCTGCTTTCCCCATAGGGGTTGGGATTGATTTCTGTGAGGCACTGGAGAAGGGCAACTAAATGAATTTAGCCCACCTGAAGGTTACATTAGCACAAAATCTTTCTCTTTTAGATGTGCTGTATTTTGTAAGAAATTTGCGTCATGAAAAAAATAAATTACAAATATAATTTAACAAATTCCTGACGTACAAAATTATCTTGTGTGGTCTGAATATTATCATACATGTAAGTTATTGAGGGAAATGCCTAATTTAAGAAATGTGTTAAAGTATCTACGATTGAGGCAACCTGTTTAGTTTTTGCCAGCATGTTTTTTTTTTTTAAGGAAGACTCATTCTTTTCTGCTCATATTGAAAGCATCCCAATCCCTTTAGAAGCAAGGAATTAATATCTCAATGGATGGCACTAAACATTTTTCAACATGTGTGGTGTGATAGCTGTTCTTTGTGGTCTTGTTACAAAAAGTCAGGTTTAAGTTGTGTACGATATATTTACCATGGGTATATTAGACTGAAAAAGAATGGAGTGAAAATTCTGTTAATTTCTGCAGCAAATAAAGTTATGTTCATGTGATTGGTCATTATACTGCACAAACAATCTTTCTTTATATTTGTCAGTAACAGGGTGTAGCTTTATCAAGTCAGTTTTTGATGGACCGAATCACTCAAATGAATACAGTGACATTTTTCTGTCACTTATTTTCCTTATGATCAGCGAAAATTTCATTCATAAAGTAGACAGGAGTAGTTAGTGTCAGCAAAGGCATGCACTCTTGATTTAGGGTGTGGAGAATACATGGCAGCATGTAGGCAAGGCCAATGGCAGAAGAAAACACCTGTGTTCCCAGAAAGAATTTCACTGAGTTTTGTTTATAAAAATGTTGAGAAGCTGCCTCGTGAGGGGTAAAGCTCAAAGGGATAACTGATCTGATTCAGTGAGATAAGCAACTAATATATCTGATCCTTAGCCATACTTCTAGGGATAGATCCTCAGCTGTTAATGGACAAGCTGTGCAAATCAGCTTTGATAATTTACACTATCTGAGAATCTGTTCCTAGACTCTGTACAAGTACCCTGACATATGGGCAGTCTTACATTCTTTACAAATGCTTAGTTCATTCCTTGTTGTATTTGGAAATTTCCATATCTGGCACTAGCCTGAACCAGGAAAGAGGTTTTTTTCTTTTTGTTTCTTGTTTTGCTTTTTTGCTTTTTTTTTAAAAAAAAATTTAAGCATGGTAATTTAGTTTTGGGGTAAAACACTGATTCATTTTATCTGAACTAGTTCAGCCACCTGTAAACCACCATGAATTAGCATCTTCATGCAGTATAATGTTCCATGGCCCCAATCTGTGGTTTCTACTGTGTTTTGGAAAGAACAATAAAAATGCCTTATAGGAACACAGTGGTGTAACTAGTCACTTTAGTGTATGGGGCAAGCAAGCATATAAGCATGCCCTACTGGGGTGCATCTATACTGGCAACTTAGGTCAACTTAAGGACGCTTAAGTCGCCTACACAAAGCCGTGTCCACAGTGGGCTTTTATTAAGTCGACTTAAGCACTTCCTTAAGTCGACTTAATAACATCACTTCTGAAGGTCAACTTAAGCCTTAAGTGGACTTCTTAAGTCGACTTAAAGCCAGTATGGACAGCTCTGTCCACTGTTAAGTCAACTTAACAAGGTTGACTTAAGTTGACTTAAAGTGTAGCTACTCTATTAAGTTGACCTAAAGTTGACCTTGTCAAGTCGACTTAACAGAGTCAATTTAACTTAAAAAGTATAGACATAGCCCTAGAGCCCAACGTGGGACTATTTCTTAAATCCTGCTTCTGTCCTGCTCCACAATACCCAGTCCTACAACAGCTGTTGAATTTTTCTCTTGCCCCAGCTATTATGGCAGTGGGTCCTGTGGTGCCCTCTGGGTCCCAGCTGTGCCATCAACAGCACAAAAATAATGGTTGTGTGATATAGTATTGCTATCCTTACTTCTACGCTGTTGTTGATAGTAGACCTGCCTTCAGATCTTTCTGTTCAGAAAGCAGCGTCCTCTCCCTGCCCTGGTTACAGCTTTATATGAACACGCTTATGGTGGAATGCATCTGAAATATTTTTTCCCTGGATCTCAAAAGTTAAGTAATGACTCTTGCACTTTTATATGTAATGTTACACATTATCCTGGTATAGTAGAAAGTAACACCCTAAGATATAAGGCTAATAAAACAGGCCAAAAATGAGGCCTGAGGCCTGAAAAACTAGGCCAAAATACAAAGTCAAAGTATGGTCAAGGATGTCAAAAACCACAGTAGTCTGTAAAAAGTCATGGAAATTAACAGCAACTGGCTAAAATTCAAATGCACCTGGTATTTGTCTACTTCAAAAAATTATAAATAAAAAGTACCGAAACTTCAAGACAGTAGCACTAAATAACAGGAAACATCAGACCTTGTCAAATGTCATAACAATATGATGTGTTAAGATGGTTTGGTCCAATTTCCCATACATGGAGATGGATAGGACTAGATGCCATCAGAGGGTAGCAACTACCTATGTAATTGGGGACAAAGCAAAACTTGTCCATAAAAATGTATAAAGCTGGAAGTCAAAGGGAATAGCTTCATCTGGCCTAATGGATGATGGTGGTCCTGCTGCCAAATTTTATCTTTGCAATGCGTCAGGGCATACAGATGTTAAGTCTACTCGCAAGTTTGTAAGTTGTACTTTTCAACATGCTTCTCTGCAACAAACCTAGCCCAAGTGCCTTTGTTCTTAATGGATCCGTGATTGTGTTGATTCATTTGATCATGAAAGGGTGTCCCAAGTAATTGCACAGCCTGGGACAGCCCATACACGGGGAACTCATGCACATAACCACTAATTAACAACCCATCAGCTGTCTGTCTAATTAATGACTGACCAACAACACCTGGATGCACAGAAGAGTGACAAATATCTTTTTCCACATTCAGATAGGTAAGGGGGACTGTGTCTATTGCTCTTCCAGTAAGAAAATCTGTATTTGACTTTTGTGCCTCATACTTTCTCAGCTCCAGCCTGGCCTACAATAACTCAATCTGCCTAGAAAAGCTGTACCATTTGCTGAATATATAGATACTCACCTCTTGAGCAGGGAAGGCTACTGAGAGTTTATAACATCACAGCTCTATACATTACACCAGCTCCCCATTAATTACTCAAAGAGCTGGCCCAGTCTTTTAAAATTGTCTGTGGGTAAGGCCTGGTTTTCATATAAGTTACCTCCACATCTGTGACCCTGCAGGGCAATTGTACTCAGCAAAAGAAAGATAAAGCTGAAAGACCTTAGGTTGAAATGTTTGAGACCAGGACTTTCTTCAAGATGGGCACCAAATATGGAACTCACTGAAGTCCAAAGATCATAATAAATAAAAACAGAATAAATACAGTAAATTCATAATTAAAAGCCATCATCTGAATCTGAAACAGCGAGTAAATGAGGAGTATAACGGGGAGAGTGGAAAATGGAACAGAAAGAAAAGGGAACAGATACAAGCACAAGACAGTCACTTCCAACAAATGCACATGTGGGAGTAAAAGCTATAAGGGTTTTTAATGAAGAGATGGACCACCAGGGATTCCAGGAGACAGTGAGTTACACACAGAGAACATTCTGGGATAAATGAAATGAGTTCAACACACAACTTTCTAAGGCAAGGACGTTATTGTAAGAAGCACCAACCTATTTTACCTTAGTTCATAAACCCCATAAATAAATAAATAAACAAACAAATCCCTTTAATAACTGGAGACACAAGAAGGAAGGTGCAAACCTACTTTTACTGACAACCTCTCCCCAGCAGCAAGACTTCCTTTTTATCTGCTCTGAATAAAAAGTAACTCCAGTGCATCCAGCCAGAAACATCATACAAAAATCCCTTGGATTCCAGGGCATAGACTCAAATTATAGGGCCCATGAGGCAAGAGATAAGCAGCTGTGTATCATTGGTGTCCCTGTTGTACTCTACTGTCTGTTCAGAAATAATCTCTCCAACAGGCTTTCTATATTTGGGAGATAGAAATGATCCTTGAGATCTTTCCACATTCCATGTCTCCAATGCTGAGAAACAATTTATCAGTCAGCATCAACTAACTCTGTTGCACCACAGAAGGACATCTACAAACACACAAGCAACATCCTTTCAGCCAGGTTTACACTGGCCATGGATTTCAGTGGTAATCAAAGGGAAATACGCAAGCTACATAAAATAACTTGTGTGTCTCCCTTTGACTTCCTCCTAACGCCTATATACTGCCATGTCTCCACTGCTCTGAGTGGAAGGAAAATGCTCTCCTTTTGACTTAGCACTACTCTTCTTCAGAAGGTAGACTTACTGCATCAATTTCCAGATCGATTGAGCGGTTCTTCGCTGACCATTCTATTGAAGCAGAAAGATCAAACTGTTGGTGGCAAATTTGCTGCCATCAGGGTAGATCTGGCCTAAGTCACTGGAACAGTAACAAATGGTTTATTCTATCAAAAGCAGCTGAGAAGTCCAACATAACCAAAATGCCTAGCTGACCTCATTCTAATATCAGCTGGAACCATTCATGAATACAACAAATGCAATCTTTATACCAGTCTGAAGCCTAGGCAAGAATGTATCCATGTATGCTTAAATCCATCTACCTTCTCTGTTAATTTCTATGTCTTCTCACTCAGCAGTTCATAAATCAGTGGTTTGCTTCTAGAAGTCACCAGCAAATATTTCAACTCTAAAAAGCAGTTTCTTGAGTTACTGACAAAACCTGCTATTAATAGCACCACACCCACATCCACACCACAGTAGGCAATCTATAAATATGGGTGCCATAACCACAGGTGAGCTTCAAGAAATCCAAAAGACTGTAGACACCTGCATCCAGAAATGATGTTGACCTGAAATCAGGGAAATACTTTTCCTAGGAACCAATGGCTTCTGCCATGAAACGGATCATAGAAATGTAGGGTAGGATGGGAGGTCAAGAAGGAATTAAGTCCAGTCCCCTTCATTGAGGCAGGACCAAGTAAACTTCAACCATCCCTGACAGAAGTTTCTTGAACCCTCAATGATGGAGATCCCATAACCTCTTTTGGAAGCCTATTCCAGAGCTTAGCTATCCTTAAAAAAGTTTACCTAATAGCTAACCTAAATTTCCCTGGCTGCAGATGAAACCCATCAGCTTTTGTCTTGCCATCAGTGGGCATGGAGAACAATTGATTACCATCCTCTTTATGACAGTCTGTAATGGGGGGCATTCACCTCTTGAGCACCTCCTTGTGGCTGGGTGTGGTACTGCAAACCTTATGTCACCCCTCATGCTCCCTGCAGGCTGCCAACTGACCTTGGCAGGTCTTCTGCGGTTTAGCTCTCCAGCTGAGTCACAATGTCTGAAGCCACCCCTTTTGAGGAATTAAAGAGTCCAATAACAGTCTACTTGCCCTCACTAGGATCTTCAGCTCTGTCTCTCAGTCTTTTCAGTTCAGCCCTTTGTTTAGGCCCCCAAATAAGGCCTATCTCCTTCTTAGGGCTTATACCTTCCTACCTGTGGCTGATAGAAGAACCTGGATACACCTACTACTATGGGTTCTAATTGAGGGACTCTATCAAAAGCCCTGCTCATTTTGAGTTCATTGCTTCTCCTTCCTCAGACCTCTTCCTACTTGGCCCCTTTGAAATTCATCCGTATCACAGAGTTAAGGTTTTTGGGTCCTCTTTCCCTATAAATCCATCTTTAGGAAATGCAGCAAGAAACAAACTCTAGTTATCCCTCAATCTCTTTTGGCCAAAGAGGAATACCCTTTCTCATCCCTCTGCTCTCAGCCAGGAACTGACTTGCTAAGGCCTGGAAGCTCCTTTTATCTGAATCTGCAGGACTCTGATTGCTGCTTTTTAGGGGCATCTCTAGGCAGGCCAGGAGGATTCACTTTCTTTGCTCCTTTTCTGAGGTGGGGTGAAGTAGGACTGTGGGGCTTACTGTTGAGAGCCATAAAGGTCAGATTCACCCTATCACCCAGCCATTAACATAGCTGAAGATTGTGATCAAGTGCTCCCTCAGTCTTCGAATTGTAGAATCATAGGCTATATCCACACTTACAAATGCTAATTCGAATTAGTTAATTCGAACTAACTAATTCGAACTAAGTTTAGTTTAATTCGAACTAGAATGGCTCCACTGGAAATTTAATTTGAACTAGCCATGGCCATGCAGGGCACTTGCTTAGTTAGTTCAAATTAGTAAGTTTCAGGAAGGTCAATATGCCGATTAGTTCGAACTAAGCACTTAGTTCGAACTAATATGGCCACATTGGACTTAGTTCGAACTGATTAGTTCAAATTAATCATTAGTTTGAACTAAGTACTCAAATTTATTAGTTCGAATTAAGGAAGCCCTTATAGTAGCTCCATCTAGATTGTACTTCCCTAGTTTGTGAATGAGAAGGTGATGCAATACATTATCAAAAGCTTTACTAAAGTCTAGATATACCACACCTGCCACTTCCCCTCTATCCACATGGCTTGTTACCCTGTCACAGAAAGCTATGAGGTTGGTTTGACATGATTTGTTCTTGACACAGCCATGGTGACTAGCACTTAACACCTTATTCTCTTCTAGATATTTGCTAATTGATTCCTTAATGATTTGCTCCATTATTTTTCTGATACAGAGATTAAGCTGATTGGTCTATAATTCCCTGGGTTGTCCTTATTTCCCTTTTTATAGTTGGGCACTATATTTGCTCTTTTCCAGTCCTCTGGGATCTCTCCCGTCTTCCATGATTCTTCAAAGATAATAGCCAATGGCTGAGATATCTTCTGAGTCAGCTTTTTGCATATTCTAGGGTTCATTTCATCAGGCTCTGGTGAACTGAAGACATCTATCTTGTCTAAGTAATTTTTAACTTGTTCTTTCCCTATTTTAGCTTTTGGTCCTATCCCTTTTTCAATGCCCTCCCCTATGCCAGGCATCCAATCACCACCAACCTTCTTGGTGAAGACCAAAACAAAGAAATCATTTAGTTCCTCTGCTATTTCCACATTTTCAGTTATTGTTTTTCTCTCTGTAATGAGTAATGGTCTATGATGTCCTAGGTCTTCCTCTTATTTCTAATGTATTTGAAAAATGTTTTCTTGTTACCCTTTATACCTTCAGCTAGTTTGATCTTGGTTTGTGCCTTAGCTTTTCTGATTTCCCCCCTACATAATTGTGTTATTTGTTTATAGTCATCCTTTGTAATTTGACCTAGTTTCTACTTTTTTAGAACACTTTATTTTTAGATTATTGAAAAATCTCTTGGTTAAGCCAGGGTGGTCTCTTGCCATACTTCCTATCCTTCCTATGAAGTGGAATAGTTTGCCCTTGTGCCCTTAATAATGCCTCTTTAAAAACTGCCAACTATCTTCAGTTGTTTTTCCTCTTAGACATGCTTCCCATGGGATCCTAGCTACCAACTCCCTGAGTGTGCTAAAGTCTGCCTTCTTGAAATCCACTGTCTTTATTTTGGTGTTCTCTCTCTCTTCCTTAGAATCATGAACTTCACTATTTCATGATCATTTTTATGTAAGTTGCCTTCCACTTTCAATTCTCAACCAGTTCCTCTGTTTGTCAAAATTAAGTCGAGAATGGCCTCTCCCCTAGTATCTTTCTCCACCTTTTGAAATAAAAAATTGTCTCCAATACATTCCAAGAACTTGTTGGATAATCTGTGCCTTGCTTTGTTATTTTCCTAACAGAGGTCTGGGTAGTTGAAGTCCCCATTCACCACCAAGTCCTGTGCATTGGATGATCTTCTGATCTTTTCTCAAGACTAAACATGCCCTGTTTTTAACCTTTCTCATAGACCAGGTTTTTGACACAGTTTATCATTTTTGTTGCTCTTTGCTGGGTTCTTTCCACTTTATCCATGTTTTTCTAAAATGTAGTGCTCAGAGTTGGCCACCATACTCTAGCTATGGCTTCAAGAGCACCAGACAAAGTGAAACAATTCTCTCTCACATCTGACATGCAACACTCCTCGTAATACACCCCAAACTGATATTAGTGTTTTTCATAACTGCATCACATTTTTGACTCAATGTTCAATTTGTGATCCCTTATAATCCCTAGATCCTTTTCTTCAGTATTACCACCCAGTCAGTTATTTCCCATTTTGGGTTTGTGTATTTCATTTTTCCTTCTTAAGTGCAGTAGTTTGCAATTGTTTCTATTGAATTTTATTGTGTTGACTTCCGCATAGGCCAGAAAGACCAGATCAGTCTACAATCTACCTTATCTATAGGCAGCCTGGAAGAATTTTTCAGTTCACTGCCTGAAAACATAACCAGCTAGATTGCCTCTCCTCATGTGTATGGCTCAGTACAGGTAACGTTTCCTGAATGGCAGAAGATCTGCTTCCAGATTGCTCTGCAACCGTCTCTCCAGTCTGAAGCCAAGATTCTTTCACTCCTAGAGATCAGGATTAAACTATATTGGCAGCTGAGCACAAGAAAGCTGTTGAATTACACAGGGCTATGGAGTTGAGAGATCTCTCTAACATCAGTTAAGAACAGTCAATAAAAATGTCAACTTTTCCTCAGCATCAATAGGAAGAGAACATGAATAGCTATCTTAACATTCACTGTCATGAAATGAGCTCCATGCATCTGGTAGAAATATATTTAAGAATCAGTGGAATATAATATGTTAAAATGCATCTTATGGATTTCATACGTATCACATTTTTTCCCTTAAAGAAACGGATGAAGGCTCATAAAGTCGACAGATTATCCAATTCATCCTGCAGCCTACTTCCATCTCCAATGGAAACAATTTAAAAAGCTATTCTGGTTATGCCCCCTCTCCAATGCTGGATAAACATTGCTGTTCGTAGTGGTAGTGTTAGTGTGTCACACCTAAGGGCACATGGGGAAACCAATTGTGATTCAATCTTAGAACTATGTACTGCCATCACATTATCATGGCATCTGACCATAATCCTACTGTAGTGAATTCTCTGCTGCCTGGATCTGCTGGATTTACAGCTGCTTTGGGATGTTTCGCACATGTGGAGTGGTGCAAATTGGTATGGCCAGGCCATAGAACGAAGCCCTTGGAGAAAAGATAGTATCGCTGAGACATGTACAGATGTGCACATTACCATATTCCTTGGCCAAAATGAATCACATGTGACTTTTTAGGTTCAAGAAATTCCATTCAAAACCATGGTAAAAAAATCTATGGTAAATATATTTACTCCAGCAGGTCTGTCAATCTTTCTTGCACCTGTTAGCATGCTTAAGAAATGGCTTCTTATAATTCACTCATCTTATTGCAAGCTTTAAAAAATTCACAAAAGTAATTCCAATTATTCAAATTGTTTTGTAAAACATAAAATTAAGAACACATCCTATAATAAGCGTAATAAACTTAGCAAGTAGGTATAAATAAAATATAGGTTATTAAAGTACTGTAATATGATGGTAAAGAGTTTATAAGATCTTGTAATTAAATGTGTTGCATGTAAACAATTCTGCTGCTAGATTAACCATTTTCAGCAACAGTAATGTAGGAGATTTCTTGAGCATGCCAAGTGGAAAGAGACTGTTTCCATTATTCTCTTTCTTTCATTTATTAACTCACAAATGCATAATAAATGTATGAAATGCATTAGTTTGCAATAGATACTGGTGTTAAAGCATAAAGGCTTATGCTATGCCTTCTTTTCACTTGAAATAGGAAGCTAAAATAAGTATGACTGCAAGTTCCATGCAGTGAGTTAGGGACGTCATTATTCATTTTAGAAGAAGTCCGATCCAATAATGGAAATGCTGAAGGTTATTACAATAATAAATGAGTTGGCAGTGTGATTTATGTAAGAAACGAATGTACTTTCTTATGAAACACTATTTAATTCCGTATAAATTCTGGACTTAGTGGACAAAATTGGACTCTCAGAATCTCTCAGTCTAATGCCTGCAGAACTGTGAGTTCATGTGGTTCATTTCTTGTTGTCCAAACAGCTGTTCTTGATAGTTCTCCCTGCAGGTATCTGTTTGGGGATTAGTAATGCTTCACGTGGTCATGCATCACAAGAAATGGATGTGTAATTACATTAAATATGCTTCATCTCCTTAGATTCACTTATCCTAAATCATTGATTCTGGCTCAGCCCAATGAAATTTCTCCATAGACTGTTTTACTTTGTAGCACAACAGATCATCCTGCAAATAAGAGGCTTGCATAACACAGTATTCAAGGTGAGCTTTCACGCTCAAAAATTAAAGGAAAGGCAATTTCCATCACTAACCTTCACTATGCTGTCAAAAACCTGCCATCCAAAACTGCCTAATAATTTAAATGTGCCCCTTCTTGTTATTCTTGTACATATGTTAACAGTGAATTCTCAATCCTCAGTTTGTAGAACATCATGGTTTTCTTAGGATAATGCCAACATGTTCCAAATCGTTTTATGAGTCCATTGTATAAAGAGGAGAGGTGACAAGAAGGTAAAAGGACTCATGCCCAGCATAGTATAGTTGGTAATTCTGATGATTAAACTAGAAAAATGCTTAATGGGCATACAGAATTACATTTAATGATGTTCTTGTCTCCTTTGGTGCTAAGATTCATATGGAAGAACCTTATGATCCACTAGTTTTGCAATTTAGTGAGTTACAGGGTGATTCTTGGCAGACTTTCCCTGAAAACATGCTTCTTTATGTATTAGCAAACTATTCTAAAGGTACTCTTCTGTCTTCCTTCTCTGTGGAGTAACACTGCAACCTGCCACCACTAATTTCTTTTGTGTTTCAGATTTTCTGGTAATGCACATATTCTTTATCAATGCAGGAAAAAATCTTCAAGGAATGATGCATCTTAAACTTGAATTTAATAAACACTAAGGCTATGTCTACACTAGAAATGCTAAGTCGACTTAGAGAGTCTACACTAGAGCCTTAAGTCAACTTAGAGACAACCTTGCCGACTTGCTCCTTGCGAGCCATGGGCTCCCTTGTCCTGCAGAACCCCAGCTCCCTTCTCCCTGGTAGCTGCAGCTTCCCAGCAAGAAGGGAGCCAAAGCTCTCTGCCAAAAAGGGAGCCTGGGCTCCTGGGGAGAAGTAAGCAGGGGTTCCCTCCTCCAGGGACAAGGGAGCCGTGGCTTCACCTGGAGACAAGGGATCCATATGTGGATCCCTGGTAAAAGGGACTCATGTGTAGCTCTCTTCTGCCAGGAAGCCGCACTCGGCTCCCTTCTGCCAGGGAGACACATGGGCCTCCTTTGTCCCCAGCTTATTCCATGGGCTCTGCAGTCGACTTAGGGTGTCCACACTGTCCTTGTCTCACTTTAGTGTTCCTCATATAACTTCTTGCCCGAGTCTCTTTGCCCAGCCAGTCCCATGTCAGTTCCTTGACACCATAGATCCTCATCAGATTTGTCTCCTGCCCCCCCCCATTTTTCTCCTCCACTACTGGCCCCCTGTATTCAGTTAGACCCATTCGTCCCTCAGCTCCCAGTTTGAATTGCCTCCTGCCAGACTCCAAAACCTGGTTTCCACCCAGGCTTCTTGTCTTAACATACTTACCCTAGTCCTCTCTCCTCCATGTCTGGCTCTTGTCTGCTTTCATTCAAATCAGGCAGCTTCCTCCTCCATTCTCCATTCCCCAGCCCTGAGCCTGGCCTAACCTTCAGCTGTCCATAGCTGCAACTGCAAGGAAAGTCCAGCTTTGCCTCTTGAGTTCTGCACTGGAGTGTGCTCAGTGTGGATGGAATCATTGCAGAATTTATCTGTGAAAGTCTAGCAAGTCTCAACTGAGCATGTGCAATTTTTCAAAGCTTATAACTTGCCTTAAGGTGAGTGGATCTTCACAGGGATGGCAGAAGGCATGTTCCTGATACAAAAGCCACTCCCTTGTTAAATTTCAAATCCCTGCTTCAAAGCGTGAGGACAGTAATGATTCTCAGAGAAGATGCTGCCAGATCTTTTTAACGCAGGCAAAACATTGCATTTTTCACTAGCCATGTTCTTGGAAAGAGATTAATTGTTTTGCTGAAATTAAAAAAAAAAAAATCAACAAAAAAGCCCGCAGTGAGGCAGACACCTGACATACAAAATTTCAGCCCAGATGGTTGAAGTCTGGCAAGCTTAGAATGAACTGAAAACGAGGTATAGATGAGTGTTCTCACTTCTGGAGCGCTCCCTGTAACATTTGCCCTTGGTATACATTCTCAGCTCCAGTTTACTCCACCCTCCTTCTGCCTAGGAGTTGGCCTTCTCTCAAGTCAATTTCAAGAGTTTCCTTTATTCCCTTCTAACTTCTTGCATTAGGGACAGTGTGCAAACTCCCTCCTGAAGTTCCTCTGCTCTCTATTACCCTCTCTCCTTGCAGCCCTTTTACTCTGAGCTTCCATCCTTCATAGAAATCCCTCAGCTACTCCCCAGGTCAGACTCATCATTAATTGGGCCTCACCCACCCTCCAGGAGTAACCAGGTCTATTAGTTGGCCTATATGGGCCACATTAATCATTTCATCACCTGCATGGAGTAAACATCCCATCACACCAGGTTATATAATGGCTCAATGTCTAGTTGGCAACCAGTAATGAGTGGAGTGCCCCAGGGATTGGTCCTGGGGCCAGTTCTGTTCCACATGTTCATTAATGATCTTGATGATGGGATAGATTGCATGCTTGTGTAACCTTCAGGTGGGCTAAAATTCATTTAATTGCCCTTCTCCAGTGCCTCACAGAAATCAATCCCAATCCCTGTGGAGAAAGCAGCTGGAGACCCAGGATCCAGTCTGTATGGGACTCACAGCAAAGATTGCTCAGTTACCCTCCCTCAATAAAATAATACTAAAAACAAACATAACAATGAACTTTATTAACTACTAACTAAATAAACTTTATCCTAAGAAAACAAAATACAATTAACCAAGAACAATCCCTACAGAAAACCCCGCAGAAAAGATACCCAAGAGTCCCAAAGTCCAGGTGGAGTTCACCCAACTCTCAGCTACAGTCTCTGTTCCAGTGTAGAAGCTTGAGTGGCAAGAAATAGCTGTCCTCTTCTTCTCTCACTGCAGGAATCTTCTGTAGCATTCCATGCAGGCTTTTCCTTCTCCTTTGCAACCAGCCCTCAGTCCCATATGCATGTCTGCAAGGTCTGTTGCAAATGACTCCATTACAGGGAGAAAACATCTTGTTCACTCCTGGCTCAGCTTCTCTCCAGAAAACTGAGCACATGGTCTCCATTCAAGGCAGCTCCTGCCTCCTGTCTGCACAGACTGCTGCTCTCATGTGATCTGACTGACAACATCACATCACACCAGCAGGGTACACTGTGGAGCATGCTCAAAATGCTACCACTCCCTGCTTCTGGAAGTTTCTAGTTGTGGGTAGCTAATCTGCCCAGCAACAGTAACCTACCCTCAGCAGGTCTCAGAGATAGCCATTTCAGGCATATGGGTTACATTTGGTCAGTTTGTGGATGACACCAAGCTGGGGGCAATGGTAGACATGCTGGAGGGCAGGTACAGGATCCAGGGAGACTTAGACAAATTGGAACACTGGGCCAAAACAAATCTCATGAGGTTCAACAAGGACAAGTGCAAAGTCCCGAATTTAGGATGGAAAAATCCCATGTACTGGTACAGGATGGGGACCAATCGGCTAAGTAGCAGGACTGTAGAAAAGGACCTGGTGGTTATGGTGGACAGGAAGCTGGATATGAGCCAACAGTGTGATCTTGTTGCCAAAAAGGCCAATGGCATATTGGGCTGCATCAGTAGGAGTGTTGCCAGCAGATCATGGGATGTGATTATTCCCCTCTATTTGGCACTGGTGCGGCCACATCTGGAATACTGTGTACAATTTTGGGCTCCCCACTACAGAAAGGATGTGGACAAATTAGAAAGAGTCCAGTGGAGGGCAACAAAAATGATTAGGGGGCTGGAGCACATGACTGATGAGGAGAGACTGAAGGAACTAGGCTTATTTAGTCTACAGAAGAGAAGACTGAGGGGGGATTTGATAGCAACCTTCAACTACCTGAAGGGGTGCTTCAAAGAGGAGGGAGCTAGGCTGTTCCTGGTGGTAAGAGAGGACAGAACAAGGAGCAACGTTGCAGGTGGGAGGTCGAGGTTGGATATTAGGAAAAACTTTCTTACTAGGTGGGTGGTGAAGCATTGGAATGGGCTACCTAGGGAGTGGTAGAATCTCCATCTCTGGAGATATTTAAGGTCCAGTTAGACAAAACCCTGGCTGGGGTGATTTAGGGGGAGTGGTCCTGCTTTTAGCAGGGGGTTGGACTAGATGACCTCATGAGGTCCCTTCCAGCCCTATGATTCTATGATGGAAAGTGGCAGGCAGCCCCACTAGGTAGTGCTAGTAGCCCTGACTCTCTAGTAATAGTTAAATTGCAGTAGATGCTAACATTTCTGTAGCTTACATGAAGGCTGAATTTGGCCCTTGGATCCTATCATTTCTGAGATGTTCAGCACCTCAGAAAATCTGGGGCTATATTTACACTGACAGCGGCGGCTACCGGCGAACTTCCGGGTTTGATTGAGGCATCAGTTAAGACGCGCTCAATCGATCTGGAGTTCAACTTAGTAACCCCAGCCCGGCCATGAGAGTAGTGCTAAGTCAAACTTACGCTACTTGCGTTCGACTTAGCGCTGTTTATACAGCGGAGTTACTAAGTCGAACAGAGATACACAAGGTATTTTACGTACCTTGTGTATCTCCCTTCGACTGCCACTGAAAATCGGCCACAGACAAGGCTTGAGTATTCACTGCTTTAGAATTCGACACTGAGGTAAGACTGCAGTGTATTTAGCAATTATTAAGCAAGGCAATTAAGGTGAATTAAAGTGGCTGGCAGAAAGATTTGACTATACCGGAGAAATGCAACCTGTCATGACAATGGAACCTACTCACCAATACAACATTTTTTTAGGCAAGAGACTCTAAGGCTTCTGGACAGTTTCCTAATTTTTTGGAATCATGGGAAAACCTGATCTTTTTTTTTCATAGATTTTCAGACCAGGAGGGACCATTTTTATCATTTAGTTTGGCTTTCTGCAAACCACAGGCCATAGAATTTCACTCAGTAATTTGTCCGCAGCAGGTAAAGGATGGGAGAAGGAAGACTCCTGGAGTCATGTAGTGGTGGCAAAAAATAAACTTTATTAATCTCCCTCTTTGGGGCGCAAAAGGTTAACAGTTGCGCTGCTAGCTGAGCTAGACTCGGAAGTCAGCTTCACAAGTAACAGGAAAACCACAGATGATTATACAACAGTTTGAACATACATTGACTTACACAGGGATAAAACTTTCAGAATAATCCCTTCTCTTGGATCATCTTAATAGCCCGGAGACAAAATATAAAAAGACAGAATCCAATACATAAAACAATAAGCGTAACAATAATCCCCAGAGCTACACCAATTGTAATACCTTGGGTTAAAACTGAGGTAGAAGCATTATTCATATCCAACTATATACATGTTAAAGGGAAGGGAAACAACCGTGAGTAGTAAATGTGGGGGATAACTCGGGTTCACATACGTACCACGACTATCAGGCAGGTGACCAGCAACAGCATGATGTCTGAGACGGAGGTTGAAATCGACTCGGGCCGGCACTCTTGGGAGAACTCCTACTGCAGGGTGATCAGGCCTGGCAGTTAACTCGAGGAGACTCTCTTTGCTCCATGCGGAATGGTGGCTTTTATGGCCTAGGCCACTTCCTGCCGAGGGCTGTGATTGGCTAGATTCTACCGCAGTAGGAAGGGGGGTGAAAGGCTGCCCGGTTCCTCCTGTCCTTATTTGGGCAAAGAAATTTTCACCAGCTCTCTAGGTTCTGGGTCAGAGCCTTCTACGCCCCTGGGTGGGGGCCAGACTTGCCCTCCAGATGCCCTCACATGGGCGAGGGGGATGACCCACCCCTTTGGGAGCTGGCTGAGAGCGAATCAGGGTTCAAATGAAACATGTGGATGGTCACAAGCCTAGTAGTCATGAGTTACTCATGTGACCCGGGGAAAGTGTCTGGTAAACAACATCTTGTGATTTTATATCACAAGGGAGGTGGCGGCCATTTTATGGGGTATTCATAACAGCCCCTTAACATAATTCTTTCTTCAGCCAGAGTTACCTTGAAGCATGTGATTACCTTAAATTTAACCAGGACTCCCCTGATAGTTACACAGGCTCCTTCCAGATTAATTTTGCCAGGAACAAGGTTCTGATGTTTCTGAGCATTTGTGGTGAAGAAATCCTGCAACTTCCCATGGTTACTATGTGCCCAGTGGCAAACCATGGGTGGGGAAAGTAAAACCCAAAGGAGTCTGGTGTGTGTGGGGTGACCTTTTCCTCATTTATTAGTGTCTTTCATGTTCAAGTTCTTATTGTAAATTGTAAGTTTGATGTGTGTCAAGCCAACTGAACCTCAGACTACAGTAACCCTTGGGCTTTGACAACCTACGCCAACTGCCATGGTGGTGGGCCTTGCTTCTGGTCTGTTACTACCACAGCTGGTCTTTCTACTGGGACAGAGCAAAGAACTTCATTTGTGACATGGACCCTGTCTCCAACTCCCTGACCTGACAATTGTGGACAAGAGAGTTTCTGTCTTATCAAGAGAAAGTACCATCCTCAGCCTGACCTAACAACTCTACAGCCACCCTCATCTCACCACAAGGTGAGTCTTTTATTCTTTTCCTCTCCTCTGCTGTTCTTTCTTTGACTGTGCTTGTCTATTTGCATTTGGCTGGGGAAAACGGACTTCACACTCACAGCTTCATAAGTAGGCTGGAGCTGTTGAATTAGCAGCCTGTTAAACTGGATCGTGGCAGCCTTAGTGACGTTGCCACTCTAAATGTAAAAATATGCCCATCATACCTCAAGGGAGCCACAAGGGACAAAGCTGACCTTCTACATCAAAGTTCCCCTGGGTTAATAAAGTAGAAGTTTTACATCCTGTGTGGTGCATTAAGGAACTAAAACCTGGGGCCACTGGAAAGAACTCCACAATGTAGCACTGCTGGGAGATGCAGAAGCAATAGGAAAACCATCCCATAAGCACAACAAACCACATGAAAAACTTGGAAGATACCAAGTATGAACTTCTGGCCCTTCTGAAGTCCATGGATAACCTCCCACTGGCTTCAGTGGGCTTCACGCTGGGCGTATGAATGAGGGCTAACTGCAGCTGTATTAACAGGAACATAGCAGGATAGTAATAAGTTAGCAACCTCGTGTCCTTTGTGCCATCCAGTAGTTGGCCTTGTGCTGTGCTAGAATCAGAACTCTTGTTCTTTAATCAGTGACAGAACATCATGCTGCTTTCCTTAGTATTAAAGCTTTTAGGTGGTACCTAAGAGGTGGAGAGGGCTTTCCATAGGAGTGGATTTCACCTTCAAACCATTTAAAAAATATACATTATTACTGGTCAAGCCAGTGGCTCTTCTAGAGTTCTTGTAGTCTAGCCTGTGAATATATTTATAAATATTTTAAAACACACCTTATTTACCTAATAGAGTACAGTAGCTTCTGCCTATCCTGTAAGTAGAACACAGGGAAATCCTAGGAGGAAAAAAAACAAAGTAGGATTTAAGAGATTTAAGAGTGTGTTCTTTTTGTGGCTCTGACATTGGTCTACTCAGTGACTCTGGTGAAATCACGTTCTCTTTGTGCCTCAGTTTCCACATCTGTGAAATTGGGATAAAGAGACTGGTCAAAAACATCCCAGCACACTGTGTTCTCAGATTCTCTAGCCATGAATGAAGGGGCCACGCTCTGACCCTCCCTGGTGGGACTGCCCGATAGATTCCTGGATTCACAGGACTGAGCTAAGTCTGGCAACAGTACTGCATGATGCCTGGTGTGATGCCATCAGGAGAGTCACTCTATGGAGGCAATGATCCTTCACAGACTATGCGTATTGGATGATGGTAATGATACTGACCTTCTTTGAAAAGTATTTTGAGATCTGCTGAAAGAAATTGCTACATGGTAATAGATATTACCCTCATTGACAGTGTTTACAGGCTCGGTCTTTCTCTTGGTGATGTTATTTTGTACAGTACTACGGCCATTTTAGAGATCATGGTTATTCTTCACACAGACTACAATAGATCAATATTTGTACAAATTGCCAGAAAAAAGAAATCTCTCTGTTGTCAACAAACCAGTGACAACCCATCGTCAACAAACCGTTTGACTGCCAGAGAAAGGAATCAAGCCGTAAATAAAATTTTTCTTTTATAAAAGAAAACCTGACCATGGGACCAATTCTCAGCTGGTGCAAATTATCATAGCTCCCTGGAAACTAAAATAGCTCAGTTGAAGTCAGTAGATGATTTTAATGGAGTTATGATAATTTACAGCACATGAGGATCTATCCCTTTAAACTTTTGACTGTACAACAAAATCTTTTTAATTTCACTCTCACAGCTTTTAAACTTCAGCCTAGAGGATATTACATGAAAGTAACTTTAGACTCGTCTTTGCTATATGGTTACAAAATGGTAGGACAGCTCCTTCATGGAGCCATGAGCATGGTCATGTACCTGGTGTACCACATACCCCTACACCTGTTCCTTCTGCAGCAAGCGGATGACCTTGGCGCACTAAGTGCACCAGTTTGCAGTCCCTTTTCTGGATCCTCCAGAACTATCTACTCAGGTTCTGACTGCACTTTCCCCCACACCTCCTGATCTGCGCAAACCACATCCAAGGCCCCATGAAGTTGTGAGAACTTCTTGTCAACCTTCTCCTAATGTTGGCCAATGTGGCCATCCACCACATCAGAAGGAGGACGTTGGACAGGGAGGTACTCTTTGACTGTGGGGCCTATTTCCACTCATCCCTGAAGTCATGTCTCCGGGTAAAGTTCCTTGGGGCCATGTCCACTGACTCCCTGGATGCCATCAATGAGCAGTAAACATTGTCCAAGGCTCTCTGCTCAGTGTCCCCTTCTGGCTCCCTGCTTTTGACCCTGTGACACTCATTCCTGACCCAGTTTTATACTTTGTTGTCCCTCAGGCTGGAGTGCGGAGGCTTTAGATATAGGCAGGCATGTGCCTGCCTATTTTCCCCAGGCACTCAACAGATACAAGGTAGTAGGAACTAGAAGACCATGGTTTTCAATCTCGGATGCCCAAAGTCAAGCTGAATCCATATTTAGGCTCCTACCTGAATTATCTGCTCTGATAGGATGCTGAGCATTTGCAGGACCCATTGAAGTCAGTGGGATTGTAGGTGCTCATTATATTTGAAAAAAAAATGTGTTCTACATTTTTAGGTTCCTAAATATGAATATGGACACCTAGCCCTAGGAACCTTAGGCTGTGTCTACACTGGCAAATTAAGTCGACTTAAGCTTGTCTTAAGTCGACTGAATTTGCCCTGCGTCTACACTACACTTTGCTTAAGTCGTCTTAAGTAGCTTGCTTAAGTCGACTTAAGCAAAATAAAGTCGACTTAATGAAAATTAAGTCGACTTTATTAAACCTGCTTTTTACTCGACCTAAGGCTTAATTTGACTTTCTAAAGTCGAATTAAGCCAGTGTAGCCCTGGGGTAGCCCTAAGTCGACTTAGGGCTACCCCAGGACTACACCAATGCCCTCTCTGCCGGGGGGGGGCACAGGGGGAGCCTGGCATGCCCCCCAAAGGGCAGGGCATGTGGACACGGTGTGACACTGTATGGATTTAGGGAAGCATTTATGATATTATTTTCTATGGCTATCTCATAAATGCTATAATCCATAGGAACTATGTCATGTTTGGTATCAATAGAAAGGTAGTAATTTGCTGGGAATTATTATATAGTTTATGTCTAGGAATTCTATTTCGATTAGAAGTTAAGAATTTGATGTTATATCCATACTTTAACTTGTGTCCTTCTGGACAAATGCCTTAGATGGGAGGGTGTGAACAACCATTGTCTCCTTAATGGCTCATCAGGATACTCCCTGGGACCATATCACCTGATAGATTCCTTAACATTAAGGAGACAATGGTTGTTCACACCCTCCCGTTTAAGGCATTTGTCCAGAAGGACACAAGTTAAAGTATGGATATAACATCAAATTCTTAACTTCTAATCGAAATAGAATTCCTAGACATAAACTATATAATCATTCCCAGCAAATTACTACCTTTCTATTGATACCAAACATGACATAGTTCCTATGGATTATAGCATTTATGAGATAGCCATAGAAAATAATATCATAAATGCTTCCCTAAATCCAGACAGTGTCACACACAGGGCTCTGCCTTGCCAGGGTCCCTGTACCCCTTTGCCCCATTGTACACAGGGGGTGCCCCCCCCGCCACCATGGACCTGACCAAGGTCCCCCTAGCCCCACAAAGTCGACCTAGAGCATCCAGTGTGGACGCTCTAGGTCGACTTTGTAAGTTCCCCTTTAAGTCGACTTTAATTTTAGGTGTAGACCCACTAAGTCGACTTAACTAAGTCGACTTTAAGTCGACTTAGTTAAGTTGACTTAGTTAAAGTCGACTTAAAAGTGCAAGTGTAGACATAGCCTTAGTTAGGATATCTTTATCTTAAGAGCACGATTTCTAAAAAAGCCCGATGTGTTCAATAGCACATATAAAATGTACATTCAGCTGCACACCTAATTTGTACATGCAGTTACTGCAGCTGGAATCTTCATGCAGAGAAGGCAGTGCAAAAAACTGCCTTACAGTCATTTTAACTGCAAGGGAAGGATTCCTGCTGAGTAAAGAGCTTTGCTGGTGGTGCAGGGCTATTTTCAAATGCATGGCAAAACCTCTTTCCTGTGCTACCTAGATTTCTTACACAATGACCTACTAAACATTCAAATCTCAAGTGCATTGATTAAAGAAGCAATATTCACACTTGAACAATCCAACATGTTTTTCATTTTCCTTGGGGGTCTAATCAGATAATCTATGATTGAAACAGATGAAGACAGTGATTCAGGTTTTCACTGCAGTAAGAAAAAGAGTAAAGACGACAGGCGTAAAAACTTTAAATGAAAACCACATATCTTTGGAGGAATTCACTTTTCGGCATGTTCTGGTCCCCCTGTAGTTCTGCAGTGAACTCAGTAATGTATTTCCAAACAGGATCTCCCTCATACTCATCTTTCATGACTGAATTTCCTTGATTAAACCATATTTATTTTAGTTTATCTCAGCTGTAGGAAACCACAGATATGTCTACATCTGAGTGATAAAATGAAGAGAGTTTTAGAATTGAACAGACACATGGAGTCTATAGGATCATAGAATCATAGAAGTGTATGACTGGAAAGATATTGAGAGGTCTCTAGTCCACCAGTTTTCTGAACTCAAAACAGGGCTAAGTATTAACTATGCCAACTTTCTCTCAAGAAAGACTGGAAAGAAAGGAAATCCAGGATTTCTATCACATACATGAGTTCACATGGCTAAGACTTATTTAATACACAGAATACAAAATACAGATTGGCAGTTCATGTTAAAACTTTGTTTTCTTTTCTGCAGTGCAATATCCCATAACTTTAAAACTGAACAAAACTTTAAAACTCACCAGCACATGATAACCCTCCAAATGATCACATTGAAGCCAAAATCTACCCAGGTTTATATCTTTGTGAATCAATATTAATTCCACTGGGGTTACTTCTGATTTACATTGGTTTGCTTTCAGAACATGCCCTAAGTTCTTCAGTCAGGAATTTTCAAGTGCCTACCAACTTTGGGCACCTCAATTTTCAGGAACCTACTGTAGAGGTGATTATAAATGCTAGTGGATACTGACCTCTGTTATTTGCTCTCGTTAGTAAATAGCCTTTGTAAATCTTTCTCATTAAGCAAAGGACTTTGAAAAAAAAAAAAGATTAGTTCTGTTTCAAATTTCCTCTTAACCTTTCTGACTTTTATGTTGTATTTCCTCAATTTTTCCTAAAAAATATTTGCTCTCCTTCTTTCACATGCTATCCCAATATCCTCAAGGTAGTTCAGGTGGGTCTTTGGCTGAACAAATTATCTTCCTATGGACACCCTTCCTGTAGTCTCATAAACTCTGCACTGTGAATGTCTTCTAAGTCACTTCAGTTGGACTAGATAGAGGGTTAAATAAATGAGGTAAAATCATAGAATTGTAGGACTGGAAGGGGCCTCGAGAAGTCATCTAATCCAGTTCCCTGCATTTATGGTGGGACTAAGCAGTATCTAGACCATCCCTGGCAGGTGTTTGTCTAACCTGCTCTTAAAAATCTCCAGGGCAGGAGATTCCACATCCCTAGGCAATTTATTCCAGTGCTTAGCTACCCTGAGAAGTTAGAAAGCTTTTCTTAAAGTCCAATCTAAGCTGCAATTTAAGCTCATTGCTTCTTGTCCTATTCATTCTCAAAGGTTAAGAAGAACAATTTTTCTCTCTCCTTCTTCTAAGAAGCTTTCATGTACTTGAAAACTGTTATCGTGTCCCTCTTCAGTCTTCTCTTCCCCAGACTAAACAAACTCAGTTTTTTTCAGTCTTCCTTTACAGGTCATGTTTTCTAGACTTTTAATCATTTATGTTCTTCTCTGCACTTTCTCCAGTTTGACATCTTTCCTGAAACATGGCACCCAGAACTGGACACAATACTCCAGTGGAGGCCAATTTAATGAGGAGTAGAGTGGAAGAATTACTTTTCATGTCTTGCTTACAATAATTCTGTGAATACATCCCAGAATAATGATTTTTTTTTTTTGCAACAGTGTTAGACTCCTCAACGTTATCTCATATTTACCTTGTGGTCCACTATGACCCCCAGATCCTTTCCTGCAGTACTATTTCCTAGGGAGTCATTTCCCATTTTGTATGAATGCAATTGATTGCTCCTTCCTAAGTGAATAGTTTGCATTGGTTCTTATTAAATTCTTCCTATTTACTTCAGAGAATTTCTCCTGTTTGTCCAGATTATTTTGAATTTCAATTCTATCCTCCAAAGCACTTGCAACTCTTCCCAGTTTGATTCCATCCACAGATTTTATAAGTGTAGTTTCTATGCCATTACCTTAATAATTGGAAGATATGGAATAGAACCGGACCCAGAACTGATCCCTGTGGGAACCCACGTGATATCCTCTTCCAGTTTAACTATGAATCACTGATAACTACTCTCTGGGAATGGTTTTCCAACCAGTTATGCAACCACTTTATAGTAGCTCCATCTAGGTTGTATTTCCCTAGTTTGTTTATAAGGTCATGTGAGACAGTATCAAAAGCCTTATTAAAGGTGAGATATACCACATCTACTGCTTCCCCTTATCCACAAGGCTTGCAACCCTGTCATCTTTAATAGAAAGCTATTAAGTTGGTTTGACTGGGTTTGTTCTTGACAAATCCAAGCTGACTGTTACTTATAATCTTTTATTTTCTAGGAGTTTGCAAATTGATTGTTTAATTATTTCTCCATTAGCTTTCTGGGTATAGAAATTAAACTAACTGGTCTGTAATTCCCTAGATTGTAAAATAGGTGTATTTGAGCAGAATTGCACCAAGACTATTTTGCTCTTTACTGAAGATGAGTTGTTATTACATATGCTATGATTGCAAGAAAATACATAGGCTAAGTCTATACTGACAGTGGCAAAATTGCTGCCGTCAGTGCGATCTTCCAGATTCGATTGAGTGGTCTGTATAAATACGCTCAATCGATCTGGAATTTGCCTTAGCAACTCCAGCCCCGAAACTGGAGTATTGGTAAGCCGATTGGAAAGTGTTTCCTATCGGCTTAGCGTAGTGTATAGGGAGTACTTAGTAAGTTGTCAGGAGATACACAAGGTATTTTACATACCCTGTGTATCTCCCATTGAGTGCCACCGAAAAGTGCAGCAAGTATAGGGCTTACTCTTATGATTTTCAATTAAGGGTCAGTATGACCAATGTGGAAAATTCCAAGATCTAGACCTGTTGTACTGGTGAGGTACTTCCATCATGCAACCCATAAAGTTGGGCTCCCTCCCAATCTAATATTGCCACCCTAATTTCAATGTAATGACTGTGTCTCATATAAAATTAGTCTCTTTCTTAGGCATCAGCCTCTTTCTCCTCTTGTTTTATGGGTTCTTATGAATCTTTTGGGGGCAAAAAGGTGTGTGTTTGTGGTGTTCTGAGATTCTATTTCGATCTATCAATTGGTATTTTAAATCTTTTTTTCCCATTTTTGTGCTGCCTAGAAAAACCTTTCTACTTTTTATATAATACTCAATTGAAAATTCAGTTCATCCTTAATTTCCATGCTGGCTTTGTCCATCATAAAGCCTGTGTTGCTGTAATTTGGCTATACTTTGGTTTACTATAAAAAGAAAAACTGTTAGAACTAACATGACCTGATCAATCACTTGACCTATTTGTGAATCTATTTCCTCCATACTTGACTTATTTTCTGCCTTTTTAGGTTGTAAGCTCTGTCAATCAGATATTGTTTCTTTGTAAGTGATTCTGCAAGCTGGAGCCCTCAACCCGATTAATGGAATTAGGTAACTAGGGCCTTCTAGAGCCTTAAATGGTGTTGGATTGGATCCCTGATGAGAAAGGTATGCCTTTGCTGAATGTCACCAGGACCTGGATAATGATGGGAACTCGCTGCAGCCTGAATGGATGTATCAGATGGAGGGTTTTTTATTTTAATGTAGTTAGATGTCTAATATTAAAGGTGCACTTACGTGGCCGAGATTTATGAAGAATGTATCTTTGGAGAGCCTCTTTCTTTCAGAGTTTTAGAGTAGATATGTAAGAGAAAGGAACTAATGGAGAATGAAAAAGAACCCAAATCTTTTCACTTATTTTCTATCACCAGGCATATTTTAAATTTTAAGAAGCATCTGAATCAGTCATCTTCTAGAACTGAGCCATCACCATTATCATCCTGTTTGGCAGCCTTTCAGTTTTTTCCCTCTCCTGTATGGAAAGGAATCTAAGGCTGGAGGGAAGTTAGAGAATCAACCCTAACTAACAAGGCTTAAGAGATTTAAAAGCCTTGAATCTCCCCTTTGGTGCAAGATTAAAATATTTCTTTCCAGTAACATTCACATCACATGAAGTGTACTCCTTTAATCTCATTCAAGGCCTTGTTATCCCCTTTTCCAAGACTATTGTGTTTAAAAGGAAAGGTCACTAATTGTCATATTAAAAGTTTCCACTCTATTCTCCATAGAAAGATTCAGGAGCTACAAGTACAAAGTGCAAAGAGCCTGTATTCCTCCTCCCTGGTACAGAGGATTCATTTCTCAGCTATTTTCTGGTGCTTGAGGTATTTGTCCCATTTTATACTTTTTATGCGAGATTCAACTGTGGATTACACCAGCTGCTTCTGGCAGGGCTTCTAGTGGAAAAAAAGTCTGCTGAGAGGGAGATGATGCAGTGGGAAAAAATGGCCGCAACCTGTTGGAAGAAGATACGTATGATGCCAAGTTAGGATCTGGTTAGATTTTTTCCCCCCATATAATTGCTTAGACTCACATTGATTGATTGATTGATTCTGTGATACTGAACATGAACAGAATTTATATTGCTTCAGAGTATATTGATGTTTGAATACTCTCTCATTTTCCCAATTTCTAAAAGCTTGCAGATTCTGATTTAAAAAACCCACAATCCTCAAGGGGGTTCATCAAGCTCTGATCACCATGCTGCTTAAGGGACTGATCTGCCACTCTTATTTACATCTAACAGCACTTACACCACTATTGAACTTAATACGAAATCATACCTGAGATTAAATGCTAGACAATGTTAGGGTTGCAGAATCAGGCTCTGGGAAGACAGGGAGGAATAACTGAAACAAGAACCCTTGGAGCAAGGAGCTGTACACGTCCCCAATGGCTGGAAGCTGAAGCTAGACAAATTTATACTAGAAATGAGGCTCACATGTTTAACCATGAGGTAATTAATCATTGAAGCAAGTTATCTAGGATGTGGTTGACCTTCTTTCTCTGGAAATATTTAAGTTAAGACTAGGTAATTTTCTAAAAGATACAGTATACCGTAGTTCAAACATAAGTTATGGACTTGACGCAGAAATTGTTGGGTGAGGTTCAATAAGCTATGTTCGCCTGAAGTCAGACTAGATGATTTTACTAATCCCTTCTGATCTTAAAATCTATGACTAAGTCTACACTAGAACAAGTTAGGCCAACTTAGTTAAGTTGATTTAACAAAGTGGTTTCCATGGACATGGACTTAGTCCATTTTGTTAAGTGCCCTTAGGAGGGTTAGATAGACCCAAGGAGGGTTAGGTCAACCTAACCGGCAGGTCTTTCTAAGTCGACCTAAGCTTTCATTAGGTTGACTTAAGGATTTTCTTAAGTTGATCTAGTAAAAGCCTGGTGTGGACAGGGACTAAGTTAGGGTGACTTAAGCCTGCTTAAGTCGACCTAACTTGCAAGTGTAGACATAGCCTATGGATCTATTATTCTTCATAATGTACAGAGCCAGGGCCATCCCTAGACTAAATGGTACCCCAGGCAAGAAGTGTTTCGGGGCTTTCCGCTCCATTTGTTAAACTTTTGAATAGCTTCCTTTTTATTGCATTTGCAGCCCATTTCATGACTTTGATGGATGATTTGCATGCGTGATTTAACTCTGTCATATAAGATGATAAATTTGCACAGTAGGATCTGTACATCTGTATTTATTCATGCCATAAGTAAATAAATAAATACATAAATTCTTCTAAGCTTATAAGTTCCAGAAAGGAGCCATGTTAGTCTAGTTTAGCAAAACAAACAAGGAGTCCTGTGGCACTTTTAAAGACTATTTATCTCATGAGCTTTCGTGGGTGAATCCCACTTCTTCAGACCCACAAAAGCTCATGTGATAAATAAAATTGCTAGTCTTTATAAGTTCCACAGATCTCCTTGTTTCTAAGCTTATAGAAACTTTTTAATGTTAAAAATAACTGAAATGTACTAACATCAAGAAATTGAACTGCACCAACACTGGGTGGGCCAGTATTAAATAATTCTACAGTGGGTGGCAGCCTTAGAATTAAGGCTTCAAAAAGAAACTGCAGAGTTGGAATTCATATGCAGATTTGACCTGTTGCCTTGGGCTTAAATATAGATATTGGTTGGCTTTCTTATTACAAAAAGGTGATTTTTGCCTTCTTTCTACCTCCTCTCCTTCTAATATGCTGTTCCACACTGTTTGAATCTAAACAACTGTTTTGATTTGCTGTAACAGTCTGACTTGATCCTATGACTTACACTTCCCTGCATTTATTTTCCTCCCATTTTTTAAGTTCCCCACCTTCAAGTGTCTGACGAAGTGGGATTTTCTCCCATGAAAGCTCATGCGATAAATAAATTTGTTAGTATTTAAAAGTGCCATAAGACTCCTTGTTTGTTTAGTTTTAGAGTGTTAAACTTAGTCAAAAGATTACTGAGAAATGAGTTCACATTTGGGCTACCTGATAAAAGTTAATTTCAAAAATTCCATTGTACTTTTTGTCACTAACAACAAAAACAGCACCCTGAGCCCAGCACCTCCCAAGCCTGGCATTCCTGGGTTGCCTGCCCCTAAATCCGGTCCTGCACAGAGCACTCAATGGCTATGTCTACACTAGAAAAAGTTAAGTTGACTTTGTTAAGTCGATTTAGTAAGGTCGACTTTAAGTTGACTTAAAGCCAACCTTATTAAGTCGAATTAACAAAGTGGAATAAGTCGACATAACTTTAAGTCGACTTAGTCCACTTTGTTAAGTTGATCTAACCACCCTTAAGTCGACTTACTTAAGGATTACTCCACGTCCACACCATCCTTAAGTTGACTTGAGGAGTCGACTTAAGGCTTAAGTCAACCTAATGGGTGGTTCTTATTAAGTCGACTTAAGCTTCCATTAAGTTGACTTGAGGAATTTCTTAAGTCTACTTAATGAAAGTCTGATGTAGACAGGGAGTAATTTAGGTCGACTTAAGGGTCCTTAAGTTAACTTAAATTGCTAGTGTAGACATAGCCACTATGACTAAGGGGAACAACTAATTACCTGACTGATGCTTTTTTAAAATTTTTTGTCTTGGAACAATAAGAGAGGCAGACAAAACACTGAGAAGAGGGGACAGGAATACATGACTTCATCTTCTTGGGCATAAAAGATCCAGAATATATTTCTTCCACCTTCTATTAAGCCATCAAGTAATTCACAAACATAGCTCTTTCAGATGGCCAAGGAGCCTATAGGTCACATCTCTGTTTCATCAATATCTGCTTCTCCTCTTACCCCATGGAAAATACCCACAGCAATAAAACAAAGGACTAGATGTGCCACAGACAATCTGCAAACGGATGGCTTGGCTAGCAAAAGGAGGAAATGAAGCACTGAAACCTCTCATCAGATGTTCTGAAAATTATTTCAGCTGCTAGAAAAGCTAAACAAAATTTTATTTCAAAGGAAATGTTCCAAAATCTTCCCCTTTGATAATTGCTTTTTTAAAAAAACCATCTGTCGTATGTTTCATTCCAGTCTCAAAGGGCCAGTGTGTGGAAGGGAGCCTAAACTCTTGCATTCCAGTCCAGGTAGTGATATTGGAGCATGCTTTTTCTCCCTATCCCAAACCCACCACTGCTCCTTGGCACAGAAGCCATCAGTGGCAAGAGGACAGGCTGCAGGCCAGACATGGTAGGGAAAGAGTTATTATTGTTTGGGTCACTTTGCTGTGCATTTCTAGATGTTGTAGCATTTTAAAAGTTTTGTGGTAACTAAACATTTTCTGGATTTCCAGTGTTTTTAATAACTTTAATAGTCTTTCAGGTTCTACCCCCATCCTTAAATTTCTGATATGAATTTCCAATGTCATTTATATCTGGAATTTTTTTCCTAGGAATCCCTTTTGGTTTTGAAAGAATAGTTAAATATTAACTCTGTAATACTTTGAAGGTTAGATTACTGATTTGCAAAGATGAAATTTATTTATTTCAGTTTGTGAAGGTTGTGGACTCCATTAGGCCCACAAACAAAAAATGGTTCTAATAATCCATAAATTGAGCCACTTTTATTAATTAGCTTTTTCAGGCTAAATTTAGAGTTTGAAACACAGAGCACAAGACAATGAAAAATATTTAGTGATTTCAAACGTAGGACCCAACCCTGCAATTTGCAGCGAAGTGGCCATTAATGAGTTAACTGTATTACTCGGACTGTTATAGGATGAAGCCATGCCCAACCTTTCCCTTACTTCCTTTCCTAGATTCGTAGACTCCAAAGCTGGAAGGAACCACTGTGCTCACCTAGTCTGACTTTCTGTGCAACACATGTAATGGATGTTCCCCAAAATAATTCCCAGAGCACATCTTTTAGAAAAACATCTAATCTTGATTTTAAAATTCTCTATCTTGGAGAATCCACCATGACCTTTGGTAAATTAATCACTCTCACTGTTGAACATGGATATCTTATTTTCAGTGTGAATTTGCCTACCTTCAGCTTTCAGCCACTGAATCATGTTATACCTGTCTCTGGAGACTGACCAGCCCTATGAACTAATATTAGTTTCCAGGTAGGTACTTATGGCCAGTAATAAAGCCACCCCTGGAACCATCTCTTTCTTGAGCTATATAGAATCATCTCCTTAAAGTTCTCACTATATGACATGTTTTCTAATCCTTTAATCATTCTTGTGATTCTTCTCTTCTCCCCAATTTATCAAACATCTTTCTTGAATTGTGGACCCAGAGATGGTCACAGTGTTGCAGCAGTAGTTTCACCAGTGCCAAACACAGAGATAAAATAATTTCTCTACTCCCTGCTCGAGAGTCTTCTGTTTATGGATCCAAGGACTGTATTAGCCCTTTTGGCCACAAAATCACACTGGGCAGTCACAATTTTTGTCACAGTCACTGCTTTCCAGGATAGAGTCCCCGATCATGTAAGTATGGCCTACATCAGTGTTCAGCAACCTTTGCTGACCCCTGTGCCGGCCCCTCCTCCTTGACCCTCACCTGGTGCCGACGGCCCACTCGTGGAAAGAAGCCGCCTAGAGTGGCTTCTCTTGGCGGCGTGCCTGGGGAATCCCCAGGCACGCCATGGAAAGAAGTTGCCTGAAGTCACTCCTTTTGGCGGCGGCACACTACAGACATGGCAGGAAGCGTTGCACTGCAGCTGCCCCTGAAAGAAGCCACTTGGAGTGTCTTTTGGTGGCAGGAGTGGCAATTTCTGTGGCGCCATGGAGGATGCCGAGTGCCGCTCCAAATGGGCTTGTGTGCCACTGTTGGCACGCGTGCCGGGGGGCGCCTACCCTTGGCCTACATTCTTTGTTCCTAGAAGTATACATTAACATTTAACAATATTACAAAACGTATTGTTTTCTTGTGCCCAGTTTACCAAGCAACCCAGTGATCTGTCTTCTTCATTATTTACTACTCGTCAAATTTTTGTGTCATCCACAAACTTTATCAGTGATGATTTTATGGTTTCTACCAGGTTTGCCAGAAGCTGGGAATGGGCAACAGAAATGGATCTCTTGATGATTTCCCGTTGGGTTCATAACCTTTGAAGCATCTGGCATTGACCACTTCAGGATACTGAGCTGGATGAACTATGGATCTGACCCAGTAACTATGGATCTGACCCGTTCTTATGTTCTTATTGATGAAAATGTTAAATAGTGTAGGGCCAAGACCCAAGTAGTGTGTGACCCCCAGCGGAAACACACCTGGTCACACTCCTTTTATAATTAAGTTTTGAGATCTCACAGTTAGCCACTTTTAAATCCATTTCAGTTTTTAAAAATCTTGTTTAGTTTGTGGGAGACTCCCCTGTCATGTGATGGAATTAATTAAAGCAGCAAATTCCCAGCTGTCCATCCTGTGGGTAGACTTGGTTTTATTGCACAGAGACAACCCTTTACAAAAAGTACCTTCTATATGAAATTTCAGTAGAAATTCCCTCATGATTAAGGTTTATGCACAAGAAGACAGGTTTGCAGGATCTGGCTCCAGACTACAGAGAAAGGGAATTAAAAAGCTGTGGTATGGTATGTTAAAGAGTCGAATTCACTGGAAATTGAGGAATCTCACTTCTTCCCCAGAGAATCTCTGCACCTTTCAAGATCTTGTCCTTCCATTTGAAATATAATAATAATGGGCAGAATCTCCATCCATTTTTAAGTAGCAGTCACCACTGAAATCAATTGGGAATTCTACCTGTTAATCAGTGGCATGATTTTTAATCAGCCCCAGCTTAAATTGCTATTGCATTATTTCATCTGCTTTTTAAATCCCAGTTCAACAGATATAACTTTCCCTAATATGGCTTTATTAGCTCTGCTCATCCCTAAATAAATGGCAAAGAAGGTGAAATGCTTACAGTTCCTGTTCCTGATACTGAAATCCCTTATTCACTAGACAATCCCATAGATTTTAGTGGGTAAGATTTCCAGGATTGGGCCCCTAGTTTAGTTCCTGTTGTGGTTCACTATGAACTGGCTATTTAAAGATGTGAATTTGAAGTCAGCTTTACATCAGGAGGGCAGCATAACAGAATTAGAATAAGAATTATGTATATGACTTTTATATTTTGATTTTTATATAGTGTAACTGCTTTGTGTCTGGCAGTTAGGTGTATATTTTGAATGCTCTATGTTCATTTAATAAAGAATCTAATAAAATTATAGCACACTAAGAAATCTAATATAACTTAGCATTTTAATATCAAGACATTTTTAATGGTAAAAGGTATATGATTACATTTTACTGTATTTTAGTCTAATACTATGCTCAGTTTCTGAAAGGTTTTTATTAGAGAGAGAGAAAAAATGATGCCACCTTGTGGCAAATGCATTTTTCCATTTCTCACCCCAAAATATAGCAGCAAGAAAGTAGAGAGCAATGAGGTATAGGGTTTTTTTTAAAGGACTGCATACTGACACACAAGGTTATGTCTTCAATAAATGGAACACTAAAGGGGGAAGAATATATTTCTCAATTGAAGAGGAAAAGAAAAACTCAGGCTCAGTAAATGCTGAAAAAGATGTTATTTCCACTGGAATTTGGGTGTGATTCTCAGTCTTTCAGCCAGGTGTAACTATCTTGTCTTCAGTAGAATTACACTGGCATGAAATGGATGTAACAGAATGGAGAAGAATGTGATAATAAGCAATGATCATTTGAGGCTAATTTCAGGTTTTATTAGCACAAATGTCAATCCAGAACAATTCTATTGAATTTAGTGGCTGCTTTTTTTTACATTGGTGAAACTGAGTAGACTCTGGCCCATTCTGTATTTTTATTGGTTCAGGTAATGCTTCACAGGAAATAATCCAGTGCCGAAGAAATAGGGGGCCACGCTTGGCTGAAATCTGTAAGGATATATAATTTCAGAGCTCTTTGACACAGCGAGTTAACGTGTCCAAGCTAAATTGTCAGAGATGCCTTTTGTCACTGACAGATCTACTATCATTCAGTAAGGTTTTTCCAAAACAATGTTGTGAGAAGATTTCAGATTCTCAAAATGCTTTTAGTCTGGTGATGTTGTTGGAAAAATATTTGCTTCCAAATCAGTGTGCAGCGTAAAACAGAAGGGCTTAGTTCTTGGTGCTTTGCATTACATGCTTCACTAAGGAATGAGGTGTACAATTACAGAAGCAGATTCTAGCAGCATTTTCCCACTGCTAGGGAAGCCGAATGCTCTATGTGGAAAACAGGATGTTATTGCCTGAGCTAATTTTCTTATGGGGTTAGGATTTCAAATATCATTTCAAAATACCAAAGCTTGTGCTCTTCATTGACAGATTGATAGTCCACACTGTGATTTGTTAATACTTCGGTGAACATCTTGAAATACTTATGTCATGAGGGAGGTAAGGTTTGAAAAAAACATTTGGTTATTTTGTTACACTTTTAAAATGTTTTGATTTATATTAATATTAGCGAATTGCTAACCCAAACACTGGAACACTGTGTTGTGCTTTTTCCCATCACAATCTTGTAAACCACCATCTTCCACTTTTCCTTGAGACGTGCAAGACTGGTTCATACAATTTTACACATCTGCCATGTGTAATAATGGTGTGTCTCTCAGGAATCTGGTCTTTATTTCTCAGCCTAAGTCATACGATCTGGGACAGGGTTACAAAAGGTTACTTACATCCTGTCACCTGGCAAAGGCCAGTAATTGCTGACAGGAATAGTTATTGTTACATCATCCTCTTTTTAAAAATTGAAATGCAAATAAAACATAAAAATGACCCCAAAAATGGTCACTACAAAGCAAGCCAATTAATTAATAAAGCAGATGAACAGAAACATCTAGAAGGGAGGTCAGAGTACCTGAACTGCTTGGATAGATGAAAGGCTTATTTTCCCTCTTGCTGGATATACGTCAATAATTGCTGTCTCTGAATCTCAATGGTTTCTCATCACATGGACACTTCTTGTTTTCTTCTTCATTGTCTTCTTCTTCCTTCTGCTGGTGACCTATTTTGCTGCTGTACATTGGATCTAACACCTGGATCTGCTAATGTACGTGTAAGAGCCTTTGGGACATTGTCAAGAAACAGTGAGCAAGAGACCCATAGTTTTGTTGTGTTGTCTTCTGCTTCTCATAATGGACTGACCATCAGGGGTGGCTATAATGTGTGAGACTGGGCTGGAGTGTATGGCTGTTACCTTGGCAGTTTGCCATTCACTTTGGCTATGTCTACACTAGAAAAAGTTAAGTCAACTTTGTTAAGTACACTTAATAAGATCGACTTTAAGTCGACTTAAAGCTGACCTTATTAAGTTGACTTAACAAAGTAGACTAAGTCACCTTAAAGTTGTCGACCTAGTCCACTTTGTTAAGTCGACCTAATAAAATTGACTTAAGGGTTACTCTACATCCACACTGCCCTTAAGTCGACTTAAGGAGTCGACTTAAGGTTAAGTCGACCTAATGGACGGTTCTTATTAGGTTGATTTAAGCTTTCATTAAGTCGACTTAAGGAATTTCTTAAGTCGACTTAATGAAAGTCTGGTGTAGACAGGGAGTAATTTAGGTCAACTTAAGGGTCCTTACATCAACCTAAATTGCTAGTGTAGACATAGCCTTTGTGTTTGGAATTTAAGGTCCTCGCCCACTTCTAGAGGGGTAACTCTTTGGCACCCAGGTGCTCAGATACTACAATAGGGTGCGCCTACACTTGTAAATTAAGTCGCTTGAGCAGGCTTAAGTCAACTTAATTTACTCTGCGTCCACACTGTAGTTTCCTTAAATCGACTTAAACTGTTGCTTAAGTCGACTTAAGGAAATTTAAAGTTGACTTAATAAGACCTGCTTTTAAGTCGACTTTAATGTTTAAGTCGACTTCTGAAGTTGACTTAAGTAGTGTGGATGCTATAAGTTGACTTAGGGGGTCCCGGCCAGAAGGAAGCGGGGGCTCCCTTTTTGCTGGGACCCACAGAGTTCCCAGAGAGAAGGGAGCCCTGTGGTCCCTTCTGGCTGGAACCACGGGGACTGCTCAGTCCCGGCTAGAAGGGACCACGGGGCTCCCTTCTGCCTGGGACCTGAGCAGTCCCGGCCCAAAGGGAGCCAAGCAGTCTGGGCCAAAAGGGAGCTCTGCGCTCCCTTCTCCCCCGGACCTCTCTGGGGCTTCGTGCCTCTGGGAGAGCCAGCCCCATGCGGGGCTGGATCTCCCGAGGACAAGCCCTCCTAGCCTGGGGAGCCTCGCCTCCCCGTGGACCTAACTAGTCGACTTAGAGAGTCTAGTACAAACTCTCTAAGTTGACTTAGGAAGGCCAGGTTTAAGTAGACGTAAGAGTCCTGTCTAAGTTGACTTAATAAGGTCGACTTAAAGTTGACTTGGTAAAATCGACTTGGTGAAGTTGACCTAAATTTCTCAGTGTAGACATAGCCACAGTGAGAGACATTCAAGGACCTGGTTGTAATGTGTTAGAGTAGAATGTAACCACTTCAGAGTTAAATATCTTTGGCATAGGTGTTTTTGAACTCATATGTCTCTAAACCAGTGATCTAAATAAACAGAATATGTTGGAATATTCTAACAATACCACCAGTAAGTCTGGATTCCTTGAATCTGTAAGAGATTTTAAAAAATCAAATTATTTGCTAGTACTGACTCTTATGCTAAGCCATTTGACTCTGCATAGTGTTTGCCATAGTGTGATGCATCAGAACTGCCAAAACAAATCATCGGTGAATTATGAGATACGATCAGTTATTAACTCATCTGGAATCCCAAGAGAAGCAAACTGTGATGTACAATGTGTTATTACATTGCTGCTAAATGTGCGGTACAACAACTTGATATTGAAAAGATTTCAATAGCAGTCCGCTAATGAGATAATCTTACTTATTTAATTCAAATACACCTGCACAAGGCTTGGGCTGAAGGGGATGAGGAATCTCATGTGGTTTTAGTGGGTCTGTTAGATTTTGTTTTCATTATTTATTACAGGTTTCATACTTGGATACCTTATCGCCAATCAGTGGTGTACCGAAGGGGACAGTGGGGGGCCAGACCCCCAGGTGACAGGCTGTGTGGGGTGGGGGTGGGGTGAAGCGCCAGGCTGGCCCTTCACAAAGTGCAGAAGGAGGTAAACAAAAGGCTCTGAAAAGTGCAGAGCCTCCTGCACCCCACCCCCTGTGTTGTGAAAGGCCAGCCCAATGGCCCCCATGAGCTCTGACGGAGGCCATCCCCCAACAGATTCAGCACTGGGTTGGCGCAGTGACAGGTAAGTCTGGGGGGGGGGGAGCACTTGGGCCAGTCCTCACAGGGATGGGGGATGCAGGAGGCACTCAGAGGTGCTCCTCAGTGCCCCCTACCTTGAACTGTGATGTCCCCAGCCTCCTCAGCTGGTGGGGGGCATGATGCTGCTCTGTATCACCTGGGGCTGGGCTGCAAGGCAGCTGCAGCCTCACGGCCTCCCCCCCCCCGCATGTACAAACCCCCCTCCTTGGGGCAGCTGTGCCCTGTGCAGTGGAGGTGCGGCATGGGGGGACACAAATGTGGGTTTGGCCCCTGGGCTCTGGACACCCTCGGGATGCCACTATTGTCAATGGCAGCATTCATATCTAGACAGATTAAGACATGTCAGACTCCATTTTAATCTGCTCAAACCTCAGATGAGCCCTGTGGGCCATACTAAGCAATGGTGTCCTCAGGGTGGGTGGTAACTCAGCCCAATGTCTTTTGCACAGAATCTCTTCATGTTCCGGAATTTAATAGAACCGTTGAAGTGCAGGACTGGAAGGGGCCTTACGAGGTCATTTAGTCGAAAGCCTTGCACACAAGGCAGGACTACCTAATAACTAGACAATTCCTGACCATCTCTAATCCCAATAGGCGTCTTAGACTGGAAGCGCTTGGGCTTTCTCTGTGAGTATCTACTTAAAATTTCTCTCAAACGCCTGTAAATTTGGGTGATTTGGTGTTTCTCATTTGAGGCTGTCAGATTCCCTTTTGGAAATGGTAAGTACTTGAGTCACAGTCTCCGCTTCTGCCTTCATGGTTTATAGGTGGTCCTGGAAATATGTTTGTGATCAGGAGTTCTTTACTGGGCCTGGATTTTGTACTTAGGGCTAAATTGTGGCTGGATCCTATGCAGACAAGCAGGGGAGTAAGGCTCAACACACCTATGCATACCCACGTAAGACCTACCTGGATCTTGACTGGACATAGATGGTGCGTCTACACGTGTAAATTAAGTCAACTTAAGCAGACTTAAGTTGACTTAATTTACTCTGTGTCTACACTTGAGTTTCCTTAATTTGACTTAAGCAGTTCCTTAAGTCGAATTAAGGAAAAGTTAGTTTGAATTAGTAAAACTTCGTTTTACTTCGAACTAACCCTTAATTCGAACCAGTTAGTTCGAATTAAGTCAATGTGGCCATATTAGTTCGAACTACCTGCTTAGTTCGAACGAACCGGCACATTGACCTTAATGCAACTGACTAATTCGAACTAAGCAAGTGCCATGCCTTTGTTCAAACTAGCATTCTATTGGGGCCATGCTAGTTCGAATTAAGTTAATTCGAACTAACTAAAATTAGTTCGAATTAGTTAGTTCTAATTAACTAATTCGAACTAACTTTGGTAAGTGTAGACATAGCCAGAGAGAAGAGCAATGGCTGTGTGCCTAATAACCCCCTCCGATGGGACAAGCATTGGGAATACAATGGCTCTGAGTCCTCACGCTACAGCTCAAGGGAGGTGCACTCAGACAAAAGACTGAAATAGTATGTTATCCCCAGTGTGGAAATAAGGAGCTGCAGAGGAGTTGTGCTCAGAGGACTGATCTCCAAGGTATAATACCTTCCTGTAGCTGGCCCTGTACAGTGAGTACATTTGCAATTTTTGAGGGTCCCAGTTTACTTTGCCAAATGGTTTCTGTGATATGGCTTCCAAAGGTCTATGGTCTGTTTCTGCCTCACTGGATTTCTACCCATTAACATATTTGTGAAACTGCTCTGAACCAAAACAATTGACAGCACTTCTTTTCCAATCTGTGCATAATTCTGTTGTGATATAGTCAATTTTTTGTGTGCTTTTGAAGCATATGCCTCTGGAAGATCATCTTGCAGAAGGAGACCCCCCCTCCCCAAGCCCATGTGAGTTCTCATTGACTGAGAGATAGATGTTAGACTCTGTTTTGGGCTCTGAGTCTAAATAGTTCACTGAGGTACTTCGGTGCCACCTTTTTCTGAATTTTCAAAAGCTTTCTTCTTGCTGATCATCACCAGGGCTTTTTTTGTGATGGTACTCAGGGGTACTGAGTACCAGCACCTGTTTTTCACAGCAATGCGACCCCGGCTCTTGCCACCCCAGCAGCGGCCCAAGGACCCTGGCCGAGTACCGGCACCTTTTTCTTTTTTTTTTTTACTGATCCCAGTCCCCCCATGTAGACTTCCTGTGCTAGACTTCTCAAAGCAGCATTCCCAATGGATTCTTCTTCATTTTGATCTTTACAAAACTCAAATTTGGATCCAAATTTGTTCAGCAAGGGTTTCTTTAAGGGTAACTTTTATTATTGCTCCTTTGGGTTCCTGACACTGCAGAGAAATGTCTAATGTAAAACAATAACCTCATTTCCATAGAGAGTTAAAAAAGAAGTGTCATGAGAACATTTGTATTCATATGTGTTTGTACAGCACCTTGCATGATGGGGTCTGGTCCATGACTAGGGCTCCTTGGTGCTCCAGTAATACAAATAATGACAATTAGTTTTTTTTATAACACTTTCACATAGAAAAATCTGAATTTAGTTAAATTTACTTAAAATACAGGTTGCTTGATCAGTGATGCTGCTTTAAGAAACCAGGTTAAGTTTAGCACAGCGCTTTTGTTTGGTACTGTTCTGAACTCTGCATTGGAATGTCTGCAGACACGAGTCCTCTTCAAAACATGACTCTGCTTCAACGTGTCTCCATCCCCGCACTCCTGAGCCTCATCTTCACAGGTCAGCCCAACCACAAGATAGTGGAAATTTCATCGTGGTGTGTATGAGACCTTTCTTGGAGAATGACTTCAGAATTCCCCTTCCTTACATTGATGGAGAGTAGGCATATAGTCGTGGAAACAGGAGCTTTCTTTGTCTCACTTCCCTGACGGAAACTGGGAGATCTAGCATATAGTGAGTCAGCTGCCGTTAAGGCAGGGAGTCCAAAAGTGGGTGCCAAAAGATGGGTACAGAACCTAAAGTACATGCAACCCACTCTCCCTCCTCTGCCAATATTGATGTCTCTTATTTAGATTTCTGGAAATCTCCCTCCCATGCTGTACTCTGAGTACCCATCTCATAAATTAAAAAACATACAATATGAAGGTCTTTGTTCTGGTGACCTTGGTCCATAAATAGGCACCCACCAGCTAATATGAGGAAAATAAAGCCAAACCTTTCCATTCATCAGCCTAAGACCAGCAGTTGCAAAAGCCTGGGGAAGAGAGAAATGGGATAAACCCGGAAGGTTAAGTTTGGGCTCTGGCAGGTCAAGGTAGGGCATGAATTTCAAAGTTGAGGAACCCTTCCCAGAAAATGACCTACTGGTAGACCCTCTCCCCCTGATGTATCAAACAGATGCTTCAGCACCTCTCACTCATTTCAGTTCTGGCTGCCTGGCTCTGGGTGGGAGTGAGGAGAGGTCTCTTGGATAATCAGATCTCAAACTATTTAGGTCTTTGCTTTACCAACACTTTAAATCCCATTCCGAAATTTCCTGCTAGCCAGTGCATGTTCCTCAGCAGCGATGTACCGTAGTGCACTAGCTGTGTCTTTTGATTGGCATAGAGTGCAAGACTGCACTGTAATCTCAAGGTGACAAAGGCATGGATAATTGTGGCAAAGACCCCTATATTAGAGAGAAAAGGTCAGATGTGGCTTGCCAGGCGCAGATGTGTATGAGTTTGATGTGATGGAGACAGAGCTGGGTAGCCTCAGTGACTTCAGAACCTCACAGGCATTTTTCCTCATTAGCCCTCTAGGGGCCTTAGGAGGACTGATAATTTCCTGCTTCATGTCATGGAGGGGAGAAACATGGATGCAGAGGAACCATTTCCCCCCAGCTAACTTCTCTCAAAGGCAGTAGTGTTAGAGAAGACCAGACACTGCTGCTTCGGTTGCCCAAAGTCCCTAACAGAAAAAAAACCATCCAAAACCTATTCTTAAGATAACAAATGCTCCCCACATACCAAGGAAAAATTAGTTTCAGTGAGAAGCAGTGTAGTTGGTCAGCTCCTATCAACAAATTGAAATCCCCAGGCACCACACTGATAATGTACCCTAATATGTCTGTGTTGAAGGATGTGGGTGGGATCAGGCTGAAGATACACAGTGCATGTAAATGTTTGACTGCCTCATCGGTTGCAGCTCATCTGTTGGCAACTGGTAATATGCTGAGGAAACGTAACTCCTGGAGAATAAGAAAGAGCTCTAGGGTGACCATATGGTCTGGGCACCAAACCAAAGCAGTGGGGAGAGGGCATCTCTTATAGAATTACATTAAGTTCTGGGGTTATCTTATCTATATGTAAAGAGCACAGTCCTTCAGGGTCTCGGGAGTAGCCTGGAGGCTACAGAAGGCATCTTTTTCAAAGCCCGGATGTTTATGCCTCTCTGTCTCCATTTGACCTGTGGCAATATACTATAACTAGATTTATTATTTATTATTAAGATTTATTTATTTATTATTTATTACTAAGCCTAGATTTGCACTGGCCATTCTAGGATGTCTCATCATCCTTTATGAAAGGGACAGGGACACCGGCACCAAGGTCTATAAGCCCATATTACAATGCATGGATGGGTAACAGCATTGTAATAATCTGCACTGATTTTTTAGGATTATGCACATTAAATATTTCAACAGGGAATTTAGTCTTGGTGAAAGATGCTGATTTGACAGCTCTGGAGTCCAAGTCTTCTGTCCGTAAAACATAGACACCAGCATTTCCAGATTCTCCCATGCTGCCCTGCCTCCTGTTCAACTAGGAACAGCACCTCTAAGGACAAGAACCCCCCTCGAGGTTGTTCATTCTTCATGCTCATTCAGTCCTTGGACTAGCTGTGATTTTTGGTGCCTCATTTTCTGACTTGAACATTTAGCATTACATGGTATTTACATACCTTGGTCCTGACTGCTGTTAAGTTCCTGCCATACACCTAGAGAATTAGGGGAAACAAACATTTATCTTTTCCCGAAAGGTTGCAGTGTAATATTATATTTCTTAAAATTTAGAATGCTAACACACAACCACCAATTAGCCCAAGAAAGATAGCAGGCTGCTACCTGAGTCATGGCAGCACAACTCAACCTGCCTTGTTCCACACTGACTCTGTTGCAGAATGGCTGTAGAAGAGACAGATAACGTTTCCCAGGCAGCCCACTGCACTGGGAGCAGGAGCAGGAGCAGGAAAGTTCTTACAAATATAAAATGAGTTTTCAATAATTCTGAATGTACTTCCACTGGTTTTTACATCAGTGTAGCCCCAAGGTAGCTGGTACCTGAAATTCAAAGCTTCAGATTCCAAGGCCAGAAGAGACAATTGTGAACATCTAGTATGACTTCCTGTAGAACACAGGTCATATACCTTCCCTGAAATAACTCCTAAAAGCATCTTATAAAAACATCCAGTATTGCTGGAAGAACCAGCTAGGGGCCTTGCACCTCTCAACCTGCTGCTCACAAACAGAGAAGAATATATCGGGGAAGTAGAAGTGAATGGCAACCTGGGCAGCAGTGACCATGAGATGCTAGAATTCAGGATTCTGATCAAAGGAAGAAAGAAAGAAGCAGAACACGCACCCTGGACTTCAGAAAAGCAGATTTTGGCTTCCTGAGGGAACTGATGGGCAGGATCACTTCGGAGGCTGATCTGAAGGGGAAAGGCGTCCAAGAGAGCTGGCTGTATTTTAAGGAAATCCTGCTAAGGGCACAGGAAGATACCATTCGATGTGCAGAAAGAACAGCAAATGTGGAAGGCTCCCAGCATGGCTTAGCAGAGTACTCTGTGTTGAGCTGAAACATAAAAGGGAAGCTTACAAGAAGTGGAAGCTTGGACAGATGACTAGGGAGGCATATAAAGTTATTGCTCAGGACTACTGGGATAAAATCAGAAAGGCCAAAGGGCAATTGGAGTTGCAGCTAGCAAGGGATGTGAAGGATAACGGAAAGGTGTTTTACAAATATGTCAGTAATAAGAAGAGGATCAGGGATGGTGTAGGTCCTTTACTGAATGGGTCAGATATCCTCATGGTGGATGATGCGGAAAAGGCTGAAGTCCTCAATGCGTTTTTTATTTCAGTCTTCACAGGCAGGGTCAGCTCCCAGGCTAGTACACTGGGTAACGTAGAATGGAGAGAAGGAGAGCAGCCCTCAGTGATGGAAGGTCAGGTTAGGGACTACTTAAAGACATTGGACGTGCACATGTCTATAGGGCCGAATGAATCGCATCCGAGGGCACTGAGGGAGTTGGCCAGTGTGATTGCAGAGCCACTGGCCATTATCTTTGAAAACTCGTGGCGAATGGGGGAGGTCCCAGAGGATTGGAAAAAGGCAAATATAGTACCTATCTTCAATAAAGGGCAAAAGGAGGATCTGGGGAACTACAGACCAGTCAGTTAAGGAATTATGGATTGGATGAGTGAACCGTAAGGTGGATAGAAAACTGGCTGGATCATTGGGCTCAGCAGGTAGGAATCAATGGCGCGATGTCTACTTGGCAACCAGTAACGAGTGGAGTGCCCCAGGGGTCGGTCCTGGGGCTGGTTCTGTTCCACATCTTCATTAATGATCTGGATGATGGGATAGATTGCACGCTCAGTAAATTCACGGATGACGCCAAGCTGGGGGGAATGGTAGACACGCTGGAGGGCAGGGACAGGATTCAGGGAGACCTAGACAAATTGGAGTATTGGGCCGAAAAAATCTCTTGAGGTTCAGCAAAGACAAGTGCAAAGTCCTGCATTTAGGATGGAAAAATCCCATGTACTGCTACAGGCTGGGGACCGATTGGCTAAGTAGCAGCACTGTAGAAAAGGACCTAGGGGTTATGGTGGACGGGAAGATGAATATGAGCCAACAGTGTGCCCTTGTTGCCAAAAAGGCCAATGGTATATTGGGCTGCATCAGTAGGAGTATTGCCAGCAGATCGAGGGATGTGATAATTCCCCTCTATTCGACACTGGTCAGGCCGCATCTGGAATACTGTGTCCAGTTTTTGGCTCCTCACTACAGAAAGGATGTGGACAAATTAGAAAGAGTCCAGTGGAGGGCAACAAAAATGATTAGGGGGCTGGGGCACATGATTTACGAGGAGAGACTGAAGGAACTAGGCTTATTTAGTCCACAGAAGAAAAGACTGAGGGGGGATTTGGTAGCAACCTTCAACTACTTGCAGGGGTGCTCCAAAGAGGAGGGAGCTAGGCTGTTCTCGGTGGTAAGAGAGGACAGAACAAGGAGCAATGGTTTCAAGTTGCGGGTGGGGAGGTCGAGGTTGGATATTAGGAAAATCTTTCTCACTAGGAGGGTGATGACGCATTGGAATGGGTTATCTAGGGAGGTTGTAGAATCTCCATCATTGGAGATATTTAAGGTCCGGTTAGGCAATACCCTAGCTGGGATGATTTAATGGGAATGGTCCTGCTTTTAGCAGGGGGTTGGACTAGATGACCTCATGAGGTCCCTTCCAATCCTATGTTTCTATGGTTCTATGATTTAACAATTGCCATTGATGCCGAATCTACCACAACTTTTGGTAAATTGTTAATTACTTTCAATGTTAATAAATTGGGGGCTGGATGTAACTATTTGCACCATCTCCTTCTTTCAGCTTGATGATATTTGCAGTGAAAAATTGGAGCACTGGTTAGAGCAGGCAAAGGAGAGAGTAAGAAGCTCAGGGAGGGGGGAGGGTGCTATAATAGAAGGTAAGGGAAGCTGCTGAGTATAAAACTGGGATGCTGAGCAGTAAAGAGCAGGGAGGGAGATAACAGAATGTATCTCTGTCACACCTTCACCGTTTTCTCATAGTTCCAAATCTACAGTGTAGCTCACACCCTAACATCTCCCTAGCTTTCTCTTGGCTCATCTCCCCTGCTCAGTTCACCCAGAACCTGACTTATCCATTCACACTTTGTCTCAGCCTTGCCAACCCAATGATGCATACACGTAAGTTTTTTTCCAGGACTGAGGCCGTCATTGCTGCTTACCACAACAATAGGCACTAAGCCTTCAGAGATAAATGTGCTTTTAAAAATGACCGTTTTAAGATGGCCAGAAATTAGAACCAGTGGAGAATGTAGGGAAATGATGCTGCTTAGAAGCTCTAGTGCCATCTGCTGGCAGTGTAGGACAAGGCAGTAGCAAAGCTGAGGCCAAAATAGTTTGGAATGAAAACAAAAAAATGCTCATATATATATATATATAGTACATAGTATGACAGGAAACACCAAGGGGCTGGGGGTGGGGGAATTAGTGTTGGCTGAATAGAAAATGTCAGAATTAATATGTGGGGAAATATTTAATTCTGTCTAGTTGCTGCGTCCAACCAACACTAAAAAAACTTCAGCAAAGATAAAAATAAAAGGAAGTGTACCTTTATAGCTAGATAAATTTTACAGGCTCTTAGTATATATAACATGATTGTGATTGTAGTCATACAGGCAATTGAACAGGTGTTCAATTACAATGAATTTCAGTCACTTTGGTCTGATTTGGACTGGCATCACACCAGTGGCCGAAAGGTAAAAAGTGTTGTCATTTGGACTATTCATTTCCCCAACCAACCATATTCTTCATATGACAAAGAAAGCTATTTATATCACACCCATATATGCCCCTTTTAAAAAAATGAACTTCTGGAGGATTTTTTTTTATTTAAATAAAACTTCTTGAGAAAAACGTAAAAAAGGACTGGGCTCAAAATACTACGTCAAATCGTCTGACCAAGTGGGATTTTCTCCCACGAAAGCTCATGCGATAAATAAATCTGTTAGTCTTTAAAAGTGCCACAGGCCTCTGTTTGTTTTTACGTCCAAAAAAGAATGCTTTGTGTACACAGAGACTGGGGATGGTTATAATGTGATTTCACCCAACAGAATGATGGGAGCAGCTGTAAAGAACTGCATGCTGCAGAAAATAGGCCCAATTAGTATATAAAATAGACATACACACAAAGAAGGTAGGATTAGAAAAAACCCCATGCTTCAGCTACTGAAATGCAGGTGCTTGCTACATTTCCAAAAGAAGAATTCACTTGGACAATGCACTAGAAGTACCCTTATTCTTCCATGGCCAGGAGACAGACAGATGGAGAGGTGAGTGGACAGACCTATATCCGCAGACACACAAAAGGAAAGTCCAAGCTCTCTGGTTTTGAAAATATTGGCCAAAATTTTCAAATACAGTTGCCAAAATGTTGACACTTAAGTATCCAGTGGCCTGATTTGTAGAAGTCTGCTAGCTCCAGTGCAGTCACAGGGAATGGCAGACTCTCAGCACCTGTGAAAATCAGGCTGCTTTTCTTTAGGGCCATGCTATGGATTTAGGAGCCTAGCTTCATGCACTTCCATTTGTAAATGCCGACTCAGATGAATTTTTGACCCCCTGAAGCCTTTGAAAATTATCATCAACATTGATAGCTGGTGTGAAGAGAGCAAGTTAGGAAAAAAACCAGAATGAAACATCAGAGGGAGAATATGGGGAAATTAACTCCTTGTAGGAAAACATATTTAAATATAAATATTAAATGAGACAGGAACAATGATGATACAAAGGTTGTCCTTTATGTCACCAACCTAAGGTATTTAGGGGCATTTATTCATTTCTAGCCCTATGAAAAAATGGCTTTAAAAGGACAAAGGTGGATGTATAGTGCCTAGCACAATGGGGTACAGATTCAGGACTGGGGATCTTAGGTGCTACCACAGTTATAGTAATAACAATAATAATAAATAACAAATGGGGTGAAAAAGCTAATTTCTGTGACTAATCCAGTAACCCTCAGGACAAACGAGTAGTTGCATTTCTAACATTTGCCACAGAGAAATATTTATTTTCAGGGTTTTTTTTAAACTTAATTTTATGATAGCCATCAATTTTTCAAAGCTGAACCCTTCAAGATAAAATGTGTATCCCGTTCCACGCCCACCAGTCTGAAGAGAGGAGGGGGAGGAAATCTGTTAGCATTGATGAGCAGTTCCATCAGCTGTACAGAAAGACTATGGCAAAGATTACAAACCTCTACAGTGTTAGTTACAGGGACATTATCCATAAAGCATGTAATCCTATCCAAACCTTCCTACAACAGTTTCACAGTATGCCAGAATTTTTTTAGGATATTTTCTATTTTCATCCCATGATCCCATGTAATACATAGTCTTGGCATTTCTTATCACTTCCAACCATGCATTTCTCAATTTTTTTTATGTTTGTTCCAAATTTCAGTACTGTGCATCCTTTTTGCCTTAGACCAAAAGCATATCACACATTCTCATCATTTTAATTAAACCGGGGCCAATCCAGGGCAAATGTTTGATTTTGACTCAAAAGGTGCATGCAAATTACAAATTCCATTCGATTCAAAATGGAAAAGACTCCCTGCTACATCCTTACAGTATGTGGAATTAAGTAGCCTGCCAAATTCCTGACTGCACATCAGTAAAAAAAATGTGCTGCGCATTCTGAATTTGAAAAAAAACAAAACCCAATCCATATAATAAATAGCAGTTGCACATGCATTGTTTTATGATCCACAGCAAATACTATAGTATAAAACTTCAATAATTTCAGCTGAGGTAAGAGCCCATTGAATTTATCAACTCCCAATGAGCAAAGAAACCAGAGCATCTATAGAAAGAAATTTGCATGAAATATTTGTTGAAACAAAATTCCACAGGACACGAAAGTTCGTAACATGATTTTCTTTCATAATGGTTTTCCATAAAGTCACCTTCAAATGCAGACACTCAAATTGCACCTGTAAATTGTATCCATGAACAGATTTGCGCTTGCAAAGCAATCCAGCACAATGCCTTTGCCAACAGATTAATGGCACAGTAAGATACTTATGCAGGCAATTAACTGATGTGAACAGACAGGTGCCTATTTGTGAGTACATGTTTTGCAGGTGCACATATTGTGGAAGTGATTATAAAATTTGTCTCATATGGCCACATACATTTGTACATCTACTATTGCTCATGCAATTAGTTCAGCTGCACATACAAACATTGTTGAACAAATTCTATACATTTTCCATAAAAAGGCATGCTATACTTCATGCGATTGCAGTAACGGCATATAAAAATGCATGAATACCATTTATTCAATTATATTCTTTCTCCTATAGATTACCCTAGCAGTAGCTCATGTCCATTTGTTATTCTCTTCAAATTATTGCTTGTTTCAAGTCCTGGATTCCCAGATTCCAGGACCAGAAGGGACCACTATGATCATTTGGTCTAATCTCCTGTATAGTACAGGCCATAGAACTCCCCCAATATAATTTCTAGACCAGATCAATTAGAAAAACAGCCATTCATGATTTTAAAATCGTCAGTGATGGGGAATCCACTACAGCCCTTAGTAAATTGTTCCAATGGTTATTTACTCTCCACATTCAAAATTTACACCTTATTTCCAGTCTGAATTTGCCTGGCTTCAGCTCCCAGCCATCAGATTGTGTTATACCTTTCTATACTAGACTGAGGAGTCCATATTAAATATTCATTCCCTATGTAGATACTTATGGGCTGCAAACAAGTTACCTCTTAACCTTCTCTTTGCTAAACTAAACAGATTAAGCATTTTATGTCTATCACTCAACCTACAAAGGGTTGAGCACTTTGGCTCAGGTCCAGCAAAACATTTAAGCATGTGCTTAGCTTTATTTAGTTATGGAAGTGCATTGCTGAATTAAGACCAGTGTGCTGAGCACTTGTGTCCAGCCCTTGGATCCCTTGCATATATTGACTAGCTGGGCAAAAAGGCTATGTCTACACTTGTGAATTTAAGTCGACTTTGTTAAGTCGACTTAGTATGTCCACACTTAAATTTTAAGTCAACTTTGGGGGGACCCTACAAAGTCGACCTAGATCAGCCACACTGGACGCCTAGGTTGACTTCTAGAGGTTAAGGGGACCTTGGACAGGTCCATGGTGGCAGGGGAGGCACCCCTTGCCAAGTGCCAGGGGGCTCAGCCTTTTCCCCATTGTACCTGGCTACAATGGGGCAAAGGGGGACAGGGACCCTGGCAGGGCATAGGGGCAGGGTGGGCAGGGCTCTGCCCTGCCCTGCCCTGTGGGGGGGGCATGCCAGGCTCTCCCTGTGCCACCCACCCTGGCAGAGAGGGCAGTGGGGGAGTCCAGGGGAGCCCTAAGTCAACTTAGAGTCGACTTAGGGCTACTCCATGTCTACACTGGCTTAAGTCGACTTTAGAAAGTCGACTTAAGCCTAAAGTTGACTTTAAACGAGGTTTAACAAAGTCGACTTAATTTTCCTTAAGTCGACTTAAGCAGCTTGCTTAAGTCGAGTTAAGGAAAGTGTAGTGTAGACGCAGAGTAAATTAAGTCAACTTAAGCAACCTTAAATCGACTTAATTTACAAGTGTAGGCGCACTCAAAGATAGTGAATCCAGATTTAGAGCATGGACTTAAATGCATCTGTTGTACATGATACTATATACTGAAATTTAGAAGGAATTATTTGAGCAATTGCAAATGACTATCCAGATGAGAGTATAACAATAAATCTGTTTTGAGTTACCAAATGACTTAAAAGATTTCTTTGTGAATGTTTGTGGCAGGACACAAAACCCCAGAAAATGATTTTGTTTATGCTGGAGGCCTGCACAGTCTCACTGTAACAATGCTGGTGCTATTTTCTCTCCTTCTGTGAATAAGTGCAGTAACATGAGCCTCCTCAGTGGTCAATATTCAAAGTGGACAGTGGAATTGCCGACCATACCTAGGAGAGTGATTCATGTCCAAAGATGTTGTACAGTCTCATCAGCTGAGAGATAGCACACAGTTTTATATTGCTTGCTCTGTGGACCCTGCAATTCTGGTCTCTGCTTCAGAGAAATGTCAGGAGTGTACTATCACAGTATGCACTGAAAACACTTTGTTCTAATCCTGGGAAAACAAGGCTTTCTTAAGAATACATGTCATTGTTACGGGAAAGCTTGTCCCTTTTTTTTTTTTTTTTTTTTTCCTGTCCTCAGTTACTGAGGGCACTAGTACGGGGTTGTGAACTCTCAACCACTCCCTTTCTATAGATAGTTCCATGCATCTGATTATTTTGCTTTCTGCAGTTACCTTCATGACTACAAGGCTCAAATCTAACTCCTTCCTGGGTTCTCCTGGCCTCTGCATGTTGCAGCATGTTGTCTTGTTACCTTGAGTATCTGTGACTGCATTAGACCAGACATGTATTTATACATTTCTTAAAAAGCAGGGGATTGACTTTAAACAGAAACTCTTGATTTGTGAAGCCCTTCACTGTTTAGATACTGACTATATTCTCTGTCTGTATCTTGATAGACACCTGAACTCACATCATCAATATCTGAAGTCCCAGCTCTGCACTTCAAGGCAGTGACTGATAGCACCAATATTATGCTGAACCCTGGCACGTGGGAACATCTTTCTTCTGCCTCTGGCCATCTGTGAACAATATTGTAAAACTGACTTATTCCTCCGGTGGTGTTTTCCCACCACTCTGATCCTCCCATCTTGTTTCTTTTCAGACCCCCTGCTAGGTTTCATATTTGCCTATATTTAAATGTGTCAAGGGTGGTCTGATGTTGCAGAACAGCCCCTGTGTGGAAGTAAGAGGTCATTTATAAAGTTTTTGCTATTAGAAGGGTCACACTCGTCTCCATTGAAAGACCATGCTATGTTTGCTCTCTTGGGCATTTATTATTACAGGCAGGAAAGTTAATCCATGAGCTAATCAAACAGCACAGCCATCTGATCAATTTCTATGTTCTGTCTGGTGGCCTATACATCTTAGTTCTCAACATGAAGCTAAATGCTCCTAAGCTTTGTCTACACTAGGAATCATCATCACTGCAATTCACCAAATGTGCATCTCCACTATTGAAAACAACTGTGGATGTAGCGGAGGATTTGGGTATTTTTAACACCACCATACCTAATTCCAACATGTTGATCAAAATACTTATGACTGCCTGCACCTTATTACTGCATCCACTGTTGCTATCACCTATGGAACTGCTGTTATAGGTGAATTAAGGGTCTTGTTTTTGCCAGTTGTAGCAGCCGTAAGCATCCTTTATATCCCAAGGAGGGGGTTGTATTGATGGGCTTCTTTTCTCTCACACCACATCAAGATTCCGCACCCGCTGCAATGGCTTTTTTCCCAACTGCACCATCGCAGAGTGGGAGACCAAGGCTTGCAATGCACAGGTGTTAACTCAGCACTCTGCAGAATGTTATCAACACCCCTGGGACGTCTCCATGGTGAAAAGTACAGAGGAAGCATTCAGCATTTTTTAACAGTTCTCGTTACATTTCCTTCGTCACTGGCTGCTGTATTATGTGACACTTTATTGCCAGCTAGGAAAGAGTGCGGGCTCCCCATGAAGCAACGCTGATACCATCACATTTATTGACTACTAGCAGGGGTATGTTTGTGAAGAATCTCACTAAACAGCATGTAGATCGAATGAATTCAAACAAGGAAGATCTGCATCATCTAACGATCTGTCTGGAGTGTACCTCCTGTCTAACTGTAGCATGAGGCCAGATATTGCATAACTGAGCATGGTCTTTGGCCAAATTAGAAGCCAAATTGTGGAGATGGCAGTTAATGATATTTGTGTCACCAATAGCATTAAAAAAAGAAAAAATCAAACAAAACCATTGTCCCAAGATATCCTTAAATGAAGAGGCCATAGATTTGGTGGGCAAAGGCTATAAAGTTATTGAAAATACCAGTTCAGAGAACCAACAAAAACTACACTAACCACACAGCATCTGATACCTGGGGTCACTGTCATATTGGCCTCTGACACGGCCAACACATGGGATTTGTTGAGTTCCTACCAACATGATTAACCTGGGGAATCATCTTCTTATTCTAAGGGATTTTTCCGGCTGTCTTCCAAAACTCTTTTGAGTATGGAAGTACCTAACCAATGTTATCTAGGGACACCTCCCCCGAACCTTGGAAATGACCAATGGTCTCCTTACTTTGCTGTTACTAGTTACATCTGCTTCCCTGAGGATTATTTCTCTGCTGCTGAAATGTATTTCACAGTCTGTTGGTTCTCATGTTGCTGTAACCAACAATCAGCATTGTAAAACACTACGTGCCCTGCAGCCCTTTTACAAACCTAAACACTTTCTTGTGCTTGATTGCAAAGATATAGAGAGGTCATATATGTCAACCAGCCTGCAGGTGTCAATGGATTTAACTGTCTCCTGCCCTGTATCATTCAAAATCTTCTGCTCCTTAAATTACCCCACAGGAGCATGGGCTTTTGAAAGGATCACCTAACCCAACAAAACAGGGCAGGATGCCGGGTTCAGTCATTAAGATTTTATTGTGAGGAACAAGCACGTCTCAGCCCTAGTTAATAGAATTCTTGCATATCCCATGCATGATCCTTGTATCATGTATGTGTGCGCCTTGTATTTTTGCTGGCATGGGTGGCTATGATAAAAATCAGTCCAGGTATAGGGGTATATTTTCAGCCTTTAACCTTTGTGTAAAACTGTGCCTGCATGTTCATGCCCCCACACAGCATGTACAAGCTCTTGCAATCACTGTAGAATAATTCTGATACCTACGCATAAAAATAGACTGAAATTAAATCCTCTCCTACAACTAGCAAGGATTACACATGTGCAACAGAAAGATGGTGCAGGGAACGTACTGCTAACTAGGCATGACTTGCAAGTTCCTCGCAAAAAGCTTGAGTGATTAAACTTTGCATTTCTTGAATGTATAGTCTGTGTACTTTTGCTGGTATGAGACCAAAATTTATTGGGACCAGATCTGGTGCTAGGCATAAGCAGTCTAAGCATTTACTAAGGGGCCCCCTTATTCACGTTTTTATTACGTGTTGTGAGGAGTGGTGCGGGGCCCAAAATTATTCCTGTTCAGAGACCTCAATGGACTAGCTCTGCCTCTGACTGGCACAAAATGAATTGTTAGTGTGGAAATTGTAACATATGTCCACGAAGACTTCTGAATTTGAGAGACTGCTGTCTAATGAGGAATCCATTCCTAGACAACAGCATCAGAGATATTTTTTTGTATCCTAAACCCTACGCCGAGGGAATATCCGTGATAACATAAGAGGTCTGACACCTGAACCTTCCCCACTCCAGCCATCTCTGAAGGACAGACCCAGTCCCTAGGATGGGAGAAATAGCTGCTAGAACAATAGGTCATAACAGTGGCTGGGCATTTTGGAATATCTTAGGGTTGAAACAAAATAATCCATGAATCTAAGAATGTGTGTGCTGGTGAGTTTGGTCTTTCTGCTTGTATCTTGTATTTGTTTCTTTCATCCTTTGATTTGTCTGTTTCTTCAGGGCAGAGACTATTTCTTCCTAATGTGCTTCTACACTGGGGCCCTGAGCCAGACAAGGGTCTTTGGATGTTACTGGAATTCAAACCAACAGCAACAGTGAAAAGTTAACTAGACAAAGCCAGATGTCACAATTGTGACTGGCATTTGGTGAAATGACCATTAGGAGCCAGATTTTAGAACAGCTCTGATTAATGCTGTTGTTTAACAACCTTTCAAAGTGAATTTTTTAGGAAGTAAAGTAATTCCCTGGAAAACAGATCAATGAAAGAATTGCTTCTTTATCCTTATGCACACAAATCTGTGTCTTCTGCAGGTTATAATCAGTACCTGGTTCCATCATTTCTCTTTTTAGTATGTTTTTTGCAGGATTCAAACATTTCTTCCAGCAACTGTGTTTGAGTAATTTATAGGTATTGTATTTCCACATGTAAAAATTGATTGGGCTGTAATTTGGCTTGTAATGTGCCCCAAAAGCCTTCCTGGCAAAATCTCTTTTTAACTGTGGCTAATTACACATACTCTGCTTCTCCATACCAAAAATAAGTGCATCCAATGTAATGTTTATTATTTCTCTCACAAAGGGGAAAATCATAAATTCTTTTTAATGGGATCCTTAATAATAAAAAAGAACATAATCATTACTATCAAAAGATGTATTGCTTCCATGGGGTTTACATACCAGCATTTTGTCTGATTACATCTCTGTTACACTCACAGCATTAATTATTGGAGACTAATTAGGCAAAATTGCAATGTAAACCCTGAAGAAAACTATTCTTACAAAATCCTAACTCTTTGCCACATCATTTCAAGTTTACCTTTCTCTTGCAGCAAATGACAGGGCTTGATTGCTTATTTATTTGGTACTCTGAATCTTCTATGAACTGCTGGGATTTTAAATCTTCCCAGCAATGGGCAGTTTTTAGTTTTTTCATTTACTCAGTTACATAAATGGAAGCAAAGCTCTTGACAGTGCCAGTTATTTTCCAGCATCACCAGTAAGTACAGATGCCCATCTGAGCTCTAGTGTGAATTCTTGAAAATGCTTTGGTTTTCTGTGCTTTATCTCTCGGCTGTGTTCTTCTTTTTAGACTTCTGTGTATTGTCCACAGTAAGACTAGCGGCAGACAACAGGGCTGCATCGTGACCTCTTTTCCAGCTGAGCTGGAAATGCTTATTGTGCCTTTACTCTACCAACTGATGTGCTTGCTCAGCTTAACAAGGTCACAAATTTCTTCCTTCCCAAGGGGCAGCTGTCCTGGGATGCAAGTCTTTACAGGATATCTGAAATAAATCGAATTTCTGCTCACTCACACAGTTATTTAGAAGTACAGAAGAGTGCAGGATGGATTAGTCACCTCATTACTGAACCACATTTTAATAAGCTCTGCCAATTCCCTGCTTGTATGGCCAGCATAACTCATAATAGTTTTCACAAGGTAAAAATTGTTGAGTGCTTTACATGATTCTCTTGTGTCATAGATTCATTTTAATTTCTAAATGGCAATATCTTAAGTTCTAGACTGATTTTTTTTTTAAGTGAACCTACATTCACACCCAGATGAAGGACCCTAAGGCATTTAACAAATTGTACACAGGAATCACATCACACGTCACTGAAATGCAGCCAACCCTGGATAGAATACTTGTTTTAACTAATGGCTCCCTTTGTTTTATTCAATTAAAGGACAGCATCAATGTGAAAAATCACATTTCCTTTGAAAATTCTGTACCAACTACTATTTACAAACAACTCCTAAAAACGCATGACAATGCCATGCTCCAGAATTCCTTTTTGGAATGGGTGGTGAATTCTAGAAATGTAGAGTGCAAATAAGCAGGCCCTAGATCTCCAGGATGTTAAAATGAATTAGGGCACAGTAGCTCAGTCTATAATAGAGAATATGGAATGATTAAGAATGGATTAAAAACTAAGGCCTGGTTCAGCAAAGCGTACAATTTGACTTTAAGCATGTGAGTGAACCTCATCCTGATTCAGCAAAACATTGAAACATATGCTGATGTTTAAACGTGTGCTCAGCTTCCACAGAACTCAACAAGACTTAAATTTGTGCTTAAAATTAAGTGTATACTGAAGAATTCCACTGATTAGGGCTGCCTTTAAAGTTAAACAGATGTTTAAATATTTTGCTGAATTCAGAGCTCAGAGAGCGCTGTCCCGTGGGGAGAGCGGGGCCTGGGGCCAACTGGCCAAAGCGGGGCCCTGCCCCCCATGCTGGAGGGGAGTGTGGTGCCCGCTCTGCCCCCCAGGGAGCAGGCCCTGGGCCGGGACTCCGAGGCTGCTGCCTGGGAGGGGGAGGGAGTCGGAACCTGCCCTGGCCCGGGCCCCGGTGGGAGCCGGCTCCGGTCCGGAGGTTGAGGCTGCCTGTGTGGGGGTTGGAGCCAGAGCTGGCTGCAGGAGAGGGAGCGGGCCTTGCGGGGCAGACTGGCCCAGAGGCTGGGCCCCATGTGCTCTGCCCTTGGGCCTGCCTGCTCCGCCCTGGGAGCGGGGAGGGCCAGCCCAGGGGCTGGGGATAGCCCTCCTGCCCCGCCCCACCCCACCCCGTTGCCTTCGGCTGGGTGCCAAAGGCAGCGGGGCGACCGTGGGAGGAGGGGATGCGGCCCGCGCGTGGGCCTTGCACTGATCACTGGGAGCGGGACAGTGTGGGGCCCATGTACCTGTGGGGCTCTGGGTGATCGCCCCGATCACGGGACAGCCCTGAGCTCAGATCCCCCAGACCTAAAGGGCCTGCAGAAGTCCTTGCATGTGTCCCAGTAGGCCAAAATGGTGGTAAAGTGTTTGCAGAGCATGGTTTGAAAATGGTATGGAGTGATTTGAAGAGATGCTATGTTAGTTGGCATAAGAATGGAAAGAGCACAATGTAAAACAGCAACAGATAAAATACTAGCCTGAACACTTAAGTTCCTATGGAGTGTCAGCTATGAAAAGTAGTTTAGTCTCAATGGAACCCACCTATGGTACTTGTATGGCCCCTATAAGGATAAGATCTGAGACCTGGAGCCCCAGAGACCCTTAGGCGTTGCAATGCTGAATGTCACAGTGCCTAACTTTTAAGAGCCTAGAAAAATCATCGGACCAATGCTGTGCTGCACAACGCCTGATTCAGGTGCCTAGACTCCCTATGCAATCCATAAGGAGAGATAAAGTCCTTAGAATGAGATCCAGAAAAGGCAGCGTGTGAGGTGCCTTCCCACCTAAGCTAGTCAATGGCAGATGCTGATAAGAGAAGTGTGTGTAACCTATTTGCCTAAAGGTGCTATCTCTTTAAGGGATTTCTTGGGGATGGGTTGCTGTTACTGGGCAGATTTAGCTGTCCAGAGCCAGAAACTGGAAATAGGGTATAGTAGCATTTGAGCATGCACCACAAGGTTTCCTGCTGCTGGTGTGGTCAGGTGCCATGAGAGCAACAGCCACAAGAGTTGCATGAGAAATAATGGAGCAAATAATTAAGGAATTAATTAGCAAACATCTAGAAGAGAATAAGGTGTTAACTGATAGTCAGCATGGATTTGTCAAGAACAAATCATGTCAAACCAACCTGATAGGTGGGGGTAACAAGCCTTGTGGATAGAGGGGAAGCGGTAGATGTGGTGTATCTAGAATTTAGTAAGGCTTTTGATACGGTCTTGCATCACCTTCTCATTAGCAAACTAGGGCTATGTCTACACTTGCACTTTTAAGTCGACTTTAACTAAGTTGACTTAGTTACGTCGACTTAGTGTGTCTACACTTAAAATTTAAGTCGACTTAAAGGGGTCCACACTGGATGCTCTAGGTCGACTTTGTGGGGCTAGGGAGACCTTGGGCAGGTCCACGGTGGCGGGGGGGTACCCCTTGTGTGCAATGAGACAAAGGGGGACAGAGCCCTGTGTGTGATGCTGTCTGGATTTAGGGAAGCATTTATGATATTATTTTCAATGGATATCTCATAAAGGCTATAATCCATAGGAAGTATGTCATCTTTGGTATCAATAGAAAGGTAGTAATTTGCTGGGAATGATTATATAGTTTATGTCTAGGAATTCTATTTCGATTAGAAGTTAGGAATTCGGTGTTCTATCTATACTTTAACTTGTGTGATTTTATGGGAAAGCCCCAGACAGGATGTCACCAACCAATGTCTTCTTAATGTTTAGGAATTTTCCAGGTAGAATGGTCCCAGGGAGTAAACTGATACAATGCTTGTATTCCTTATGTCCTTAATGGCTCATAAGGTTATTCCCTGGGACCATTCTACCTGAAAAATTCCTAAACATTAAGGAGACAATGGTTGGTGACATCCTGTCTGGGGTGTTCCCATAAACTCACACAAGTTAAAGTATAGATAGAACACTGAATTCCTAACTTCTAATCGAAATAGAATTCCTAGACATAAACTATATAATCATTCCCAGCAAATTGCTACCTTTCTATTGATACCAAACATGACATAGAATCATAGAATAATAGGGATGGAAGGGACCTCACGAGGTCATCTAGTCCAACCCCCTGCTAAAAAGCAGGACCACTCCCACTAAATCACCCCAGCCAGGGTTTTGTCTAACCGGGCCTTAAAAATCTCCAAAGATGGAGATTCTACCACCTCCCTAGGTAACCCATTCAAATGCTTCACCACCCTCCTAGTGAGAAAGTTTTTCCTAATATCCAACCTCGACCTCCCCAGCTGTAATTTGAAACCATTGCTCCTTGTTCTGTCCTCTGTTACCATCGAGAACAGCCTACCTCCCTCTTCTTTGGAGCACCCCTTCAAGTAGTTGAAGGTTGCTATCAAATCTCCCCAGTCTTCTCTTCTGTAGACTAAATAAGCCTAGTTCCTTCAGTCTCTCCTCGTAATCATGTGCCCCAGCCCCCTAATCATTTTTGTTGCCCTCTGCTGGACTCTTTCTAATTTGTCCACATCCTTTCTGTAGTGGGGAGCCCAAAACTGGACACAGTATTCCAGATGCGGCCTGACCAGTGTCGAATAGAGGGGAATTATCACATCCCTCGATCTGCTGGCAATACTCCTACTGATGCAGCCCAATATACCATTGGCCTTTTTGGCAACAAGGGCACACTGTTGGCTCATATTCATCTTCCCATCCACCATAACCCCCAGGTCCTTTTCTACAGCGCTGCTACTTAGCCGATCGGTCCCCAGCCTGTAGCAGTGCATGGGATTTTTCCGTCCTAAGTGCAGGACTTTGCACTTGTCTTTGTTGAACTCATGAGGTTTCTTTCGGCCCAGTGTTCCAATTTGTCCAAGTCTCCCTGGATCCTGTCTCTGCCCTCCAGAGTATCTACCATTCCCCTCAACTTGGTGTCATCTGCGAACTTACTAAGCACGCAGTCTATTCCATCATCAAGATCATTAATGAAGATGTTGAATAGAACCAGCCCCAGGACCGACCCCTGGGGCACTCCACTAGTTACCGGTTGCCAACCAGACATTGAGCCATTGATTCCTACCCGCTGAGCCCATTGATCTAGCCAGTTTTTGATCCACCTTACGGTCCACTTGTCCAACACATACTTCCTTAACTTGCCGACGAGAATGCTGTGGGAAACCGGATCAAAAGCCTTGCTAAAGTCAAGGTATACCACGTCAACGGCTCTTCCCGCATCCACAAATCCAGTCATCTCAACATAGAAGGAAATCAGGTTGGTGAGGCACGATTTGCCCTTGATGAATCCATGTTGACTGTTCCTGATCACTCTATTTTCCTCCAAGTGTTTCAGGATGGATTCTTTGAGGACCTGCTCCACGATTTTCCCAGGGATTGAGGTGAGGCTAACCGGTCTGTAGTTCCCCGGATCCTCTTTTTTTCCTTTCTTGAAGATAGGTACTATATTTGCCTTTTTCCAATCCTCTGGGACCTCCCCCCATTCGCCATGAGTTCTCAAAGATAATGGCCAGTGGCTCTGCAATCACTTCAGCCAACTCCCTCAGCACCCTCGGATGCAGTTCCTATGGATTATAGCATTTATGAGATATCCATCGAAAATAATATCATAAATGTTTCCCTAAATCCAGACAGTGTCACACCCTCCCCACATGCCCTGCCCTTTGGGGGGCATGCCAGGCTCCCCCTGTCGCCCCCTGGCAGGGAGGGCATTGGTGTAGTCCTGGGGTAGCCCCAAATTGACTTAGGGCTACCCCACATCTACACTGGCTTAATTCGACTTTAAAAAGTCAAATTAAGCCTTAAGTCTACTTAAATCTAGGTTTAATAAAGTCGACTTAATTTTCATTAAGTCGACTTTATTTTGCTTAAGTAGATTTAAGCAAGCTGCTTAAGTCGACTTAAGCAAAGCGTAGTGTAGATGCAGGGCAAATTAAGTCAACTTAAGCCAAGCTTAAGTCGACTTAATTTACCAGTGTAGACGCAGCCTAGGGAAGTACAACCTGGATGGAGCTACTATAAGATGGGTGCAAAACTGGTTGGATAATCGCTCCCAGATAGTAGTTATCAACAGTTCACAGTCATGCTGGAAGGGCATAATGAGCGGGATGCCACAGGGCTCGGTTCTGGGTCCGGTTCTGTTCAATATTTTCATCAATGATTTAGATGATGGCATAGAGAGCACACTTCTAAAATTTTCAGATGATACCAAGCTTGGAGGGGTTGCAAGTGCTTTGGAGGACAGGATCACAATTAAAAATGATTTGGATAAACTGGTGAAATGGTCTGAGGTTAATAGGATGAAATTCAATAAAGACGAAATTCAATAAAGATAAGTGCAAAGTACTCCACTTAGGAAAGAACAATCCATTGCACACATACAAAATGGGCAATGACTGCTTAGAAAGGAGGACTGCAGAAAGGATCTGGGTGTCAGTGTGTGTTAGCCAAAATCTAGCTAGCTGACCCTGAATCAATCAGCTCAGCTCAGATGAGACCCTACCATCAGCATCTGTCAACTATGACTAGCTTGACTAGGGAAAGGAACCAGTCGAGAACTCTCTTATCTGATTAATGAATAATTCCAGTTTATTAATAGGACAAAGAATAGCAGAGGAACAAACACAGGTAAGTAAAATGACTAATAAGGACCCCTATCTAAATGTCTATCCCACACACCAACCAAGTGAGGCTTCTTATTCACAATCTTTCTTCACCCAGTAGGGCATTGGTACTTCAATTGTCTGCTTGGCCAGAAGGGTGATCAATCTCCGTTCAGGGTCTCAGGTAAGAAAGTTCAATCGTCTGCTTCTAAGTCCAGATCTCCAGTCCTCCTGACTTGGGCTGTCTGCTTTTCGTCCTGGTCCGAGAATCTTGGTCCGCTGACCACGCAAAGTGACGTTACAGAGCTGCTCTCTGACAGACAGCAGCGCTCCCCTCACACAAGTTCTTTTATCAAAGTACACTGACCAATCACAGCCCACGATTTTCCCATCACAGAGCCTGGGTCTGCATTCAGCACTCAAGTCTTTCTGCACCAGCACTTAAGCCCCTGCACACGGTCCCTGTCTCTGGGCCGACTGTCTGCCTTTGGCCGTGAACCAGCCTGGGGAAGCTGCAAAGTACATTGGCACTCTGCCAGCTCTAGGGTCTGTCCATCCCTTGTGATACCCAAACATCATTTCCTTATCTTTTTAACTTAAAAATTTTTCCCCAACAAGTGGACCACAAGCTAAATATGAGTCAACAGTGGAGCACTGTGCAAAAAAGCAAACACCATTCTGGGATGTATTAACAGAAGTATTGTAAGAAAGACACAAGAAGTAATTCTTCTGCTCTACTTTGCACTGATTAGGCCACAACTGGAGTATTGTGTCCAGTTCTGGGCTCCTCAGTTCAGGAAAGATGTGGACAAATTGTAGAAAGTCCAGAGAAGAGCAACACGAATGATTAAAGGTCTGGCACACTTGACTTATGAGGGAAGATTGAAAGAGCTGGATTTGTTTAGTCTGGAAAAGAGGAAACTGTGCAGGCGGGCCAGTGCTGTGGGCTGAGGCGGGGGCTCGGGCCAGAGGCGGCGCCAACTGGTGCTTGCGATGCAGCTTCCAGTATGGCCTGAAGGATGCGCTGGAGGCTGTACTGCATGTGTCAGTCAGCCCTGCCACCCCCAGGGCCGACCAGCCAGGCTGCAGCCAGCCCCTGGAGGTGGAGCAGCTGGCCCAGGGGTGGGGTGAAAGGCAGAGCCTGGCCTCTGGGCCAGCTGACCCCACTCCCCCCCCCCCGCCCCCAGTGCCAGCAGGGTGGACGGCTCCCACCATGAATATAGATGGTCATTGGCTTGGACCTGCCTGAAATCCTCATGGGCAGGACCGATTTGGCCTCATTGTAGGCGATTTGCCTCAACTCTGTCCTTTGAATTGCTCTAACTGAGGCTGGGACCCTCCTCTTTGCCCTCTTTCCCCCAAGCTGCCTCCTGGTCTCTCGAACGAGTTTGTCTACCAACCAGGATAGCTTTCTGGGTCATAATCAGAATCTTGGTCCCTAATTTCTTTTCTGCTGTCCTTTCCTATCTAGACTTCTGTGGTTTTCCAATAGTTGAAAACAATTCTGAGGCAAATTCGACAAAGACTGGGGCAAGGCACTGCAGGTGCCTTGGTCTGGGGTTTGCTGCTCTCCTCTGGCTCTCTCTGAGGGTAGGGGGGAAGCAAGTTCTCAAACCCTGGAAAGTCCCTATCAATTAGGATTGGGTAGGGGAGTTTGGGGACCACCCTGTCTGTCATCCTGGTAATGCTCCCCTGGATCTAAATCCATGCAGGGATCAAGGAATAGAAATTTATGGTGCTGTGGATAGTTATTACCCCCATATGTTTGGCCCAGATCAGTTGGTCTTGCCCCACTAATTTCCCTGACACCAGCGTAACAACAGCCCCAGAATCCACCAGTGCTACTGTCTTGATACCATTCATTTACCAGGCCAATTAGGTCCCTATGCCCTGCCAGGGTCCCTGTCCCCCTTTGCCCCATTGTATCCAGGTACAATGGGGCAAAGGCTGAGCCCCCTGGCAATTGGCAAGGGGTGCCCCCCCTCCATAGTGGACTTCTCCCAGGTCCACCTAGCCCCTAGAAGTTTACCTAGGCAGCTAGTGTGGACGCTCTAGGTTGACTTTGTAAGTTCCCCCCTAAGTCGACTTAATTTTATAGTGTGGACATGCTAAGTCGACTTTAACAAGTTCCCCCCAAGTCGACTTTAATTTTCAGTGTAAACACACTAAGTCGACTTAGCTAAAGTTGACCTAAATTACCAAGTGTAGCCATAGCCCATAAAGGGAGGGGTCATTCTGACACACCAAGGCTCAGAGATCCAGTGATAATCCCCTTGTGCATTGGTCTTACACTAGGCGCTCCATCATCTTCTCGGAGCTGAAGGCCTTAGGGTGCAGCCATGTCTAGATCAGGTGGATCAAGTCAAACAATTAGGAGTGTGGTGCCTTATCCTCTCTATTTCACCACTCATGGTATCTCTGGTCTCACACTGCTGTCGTTACTCTAGATCTGGCCAAAATCTCTGTCTTCAGCTAGGGGTAATCTGCAGCTACTTCTGTGGCCATGTCGTAGTAGGCCTTCTGGGCCTCTCCACACAGGAACAGGGTGAGAATATTGGCCCACTCATCTCAGGGCCAGGCTTCCCGCAGGCCTGTCCTCTCCAGAGCCAGGAGGTGCATTTTCACATCATCTTCCTTGTCATTTTCTGCAGGTGCTTGCCCCATCGTGCCTGCAGCTTTGCTCAGTCCGAGCCCTCAACTAGTCCATTACTTCCTGCAGCACAGCCCAGCCCTGGGTGTCTTGGCTCACCAGCAGGCGACTGGTTTCCTGCTACAGTCATATTGCCACCTTCTGGGCAACTAGCTGGGGCTAGGTAGCCTCCTGTTGGCTGCATCCCTTGTACTAATGCCTTTACCACATCATCCGTCTTGGGGACAGGATTGCGTTGACTCACCCTGGATCAAGTCCACTGCTTGGAAATCCACCTCTAAAACCGTGTGAGGCAAATTGTCCATACTGCTATGGTGGATCCTGCACTTTGCTCTCATCCTGTTTTTTAGCAGTCAGAGTCTTAGTGTAGAGCACAGTGAGCGGGAGGGGGAAGAGACCTGAGCCCAACTTGTACGGCAGGTATGCGTTGCTGACATTGCTTGCAACTGCATTTTTTTCTCCGGGGCTATTTCCCCCTCTGTGTTCTCTTGCACCTTTCTTGTGGCTCTGGTCTGGTTCCTCTGGTTGATCGCAACACTCCTCCTACACTCCTGCCAGCTCTCCTTATTCTCCACACCCTTCCTGCCCCCCTGGCTGGAGCAGGGAATTTTATCAGGACTCTAGCTGGGCCTGAATTGGACTCAAGTGCTTCTAATTAATCTGAAGTAACCTCTGCTCAGTCTTCAGGGAACAAGGCCTGGATCATTCTAGTGCTCAAATATCTCCACTCTAAGACTCTCCCACTGCTGTCTGGCCCTGCTGTCTCACACTATTAAAAACAATAAAAGAACCCACATGCCTGCTAATAAGCTTACCAGGGATCAGCCCCCCCCCAACTCCAGCAGTGGATCTGGTAGGATTCAGTCCTTCAACCCACTCAAAGGACTTTTCTGTGGTTACAAATTCACAACAGCCTTAGCCGAAATCAAATACATCCATGAATTGAATGTCCAGTCTTTTCTGTATATTTGGGCTTTTTATCCTCTGACTCCAGGAACAGCAGACAATTGTCCTCTCTCAGGAGATAGCTTCAAAACGCTGCGTTTTGCATAACTAGGGGTATAAATTTGCATTCACCCCCCGAACCATTCAGAGATTCCACGGGTAAACCGCTTGACACTGTGCACAACAGTTCATTCGTGTCTGGCCCCTTGTTCAATATAGTTCTCTGAAGTTCATAAGTCTTCCCAGGGGCCACAACAATACATAACCTTTGCATTGAATACAATGGACTCCAAAGATACTTAAACTTAATTCAAGCAGTTTTTTTGAAGGATATTGCAGAAAATTGCCACATCTGTCAGACAATTCACAAACAGGAACCCTTTCTTGGAGTCAGGCAGCTTCAGCACATCAGGCATTTCTTGGAGGAATGAGTTATAAATTGGGCACCCCCACTCCACACAAAATGGTGGTGGGGCTCACTGTATAACTTTCAGCTCCGCAGCTAGATAGTGCTTTCGGAGAGCTTCTCCTGCTGACATTGCTGCTCTTGCTCGTGGAGGCTGGAATAATTAAGCCAATGGAAGAGCTGTCTCCTGTTGGCTTAGAGCACTTACCATGCTGCATAAGCTCTCTGGTGTAGACGTGTCCTAAGCCCACATTATGCCCTCTGGAAGTGTAAAGAAGCTTGAAAGTGGGTGAAAATTGCGTTAAGATCCCTTTGCACCACCAGAGTTGTGTTATGTGGCCTTAGTGTAAATGAGCATCCAGGACAGAGTGTCTCTTGCTGAACAGCAGTTCCATTGGCTCAGATACCTTTGGGTGCGTCTACATTTGTAAATTAAGTCAACTTAAGCTTGCTTAAGTCGACTTAATTTACTCTGTGTCTACACTATACTTTCCTTAAGTCAACTTAAGCAAGCTGCTTAAGTCGACTTAAGGAAAATTAAATCGACTTTACTAAACCTGCCTTTAAGTCAACTTTTGGCTTAAGTCAACTTTAGAAAGTTGACTTAAGCCAGTGTAGACCTGGAGTAGCCCTAAGTCGACTCTAAGTTGACTTAGGGATCTCCAGGATTCCCCCACTGCCCTCCCTGCTGGGGGGGGGGGTGGCACAGGGAGAGCCTGGCATGCCCCCCACAGGGCAGGGCAGAGCCCAGCCCACCCTGCCCCTATGCCCTGCCAGGGTCCCTGTCCCCCTTTGCCCCATTGTACCAAGGTACAATGGGGCAAAGGCTGAGCCCCCTGGCACTTGGCAAGAGGTGCCCCCCCTGCCACCGTGGACCTGTCCCAGGTCCACCTAGCCTCTACAAGTCGACCTAGGGTGTCCAGTGTGGACGCTCTAGGTTGACTTTGTAGGGTCCTCCCGAAGTCGACTTAAAATTTAAGTGTAGACAAGCTAAGTCGACTTAAATTCACAAGTGTAGACATATCCTTTGTGACTCAAAGGCTTATATTCAATTTTTCTTTTCAGAGTCCTTATTTGTGATGCGCTAAAAGCAACCCCTGTTTACTTAAACTGTGTCTTTTTTGGAAAATCCCTTAGTGCCAATTTGGATGTGGTAGAATTCCATGCAAAGAACAGTCACATATTCCCATCCTTTAATCTGGTGAGATGGAATAATTTTTATAGTGGGGATCCAGAGAAACACTGAACCAAATGGTAAACCCTGTATATAATGGAAACCACTTCAAGCCAGTGGATGCAACAATGTCTCCGGTACTTGAAGTTCCATCACTGGTGCCTTAGTCTTATTTTTCCATCTTTCTTTTTTTAAATTAGCTCTCTGTTCTGCACCAGTTGTTGACTCTTAGAAAATAAATGAATAAGAATAATGATAATAAACATCATCAATCCTTGGGAGCTGCATTTAGGGCAAATGATAATCACTGTATAACTTTACTTGTAGTTAATGAAAATAGAACCAAAGAAGTCATGTAAATATTCCTTTTATTTGTAACCCAAATTTAATTCTATTAGACTCCAGCTGTATCTTTGGTCACACATCCATGCGATTTGTTTTTCCATTTGCGCCTTAATACGCTATGTCTCTCAAGACCACTTAAGCACAGATATCACCTTATAAAAGAAACATATGAAGAAGCCACACATCTGTGCCACAACCAAGATAAGTCATTTTTTCTGCTATTTATCTCAGATCCTCCCCATGGATTTGGGCTTTGCCTTGAAAAATTATCTTTTAGAACCTTTTAATTTATTCAGAGAGGATGATCCTATGAAAGATAATATTGTGCAATTATTTATAGTTATTTCTATAATAGGGAAACGGTGATCTAAATAATTATATTACTGAGGCTGCAATTTCGTCTGGTGCTAGCAATGCACTTTAAAACAGTTTCCATGGTTTGTTAATTCCTCACTCAAAATCAAGTGCTGATTTCATGATATGGTGACCAGAAACTCTCCTTTCCATAGCATTGTATCCAAAATTCCTTAATAGCAGAAAGTTCTCATTACGATGCTCATTCTTGTTGTGATAAACATATGTGAGTAGGATTTACAGTCTGCAAACATATTGAGGGGAACAAAACCTTTAGTGTACGAAAAGCACATGCTTTCTGCTTCTACACTGATTTATGTTACAAATGCTTGAGAATTTCTTCTCTTTCTGAGAGTCCATTTATAATCACTATTGCTTTGTTAAGCAATAATTGTAATGATCAGGAAAGGTTCCAGGTTGATCCTGTAGAATGATATAATCTACATTTATTCACAAAACTATACAAACTTCCCTGCACTATCCCATCAAAATGCTCAAATCCTGACTTGGTTGGATACCTTTTGCATAGTTAACTGTTTATCCACGCAACCCCATATCTAGAATTGAGAAGGCAGTACAATTCCTATGCACATTGGCTATATCTACACTTGTAAATTTAGGTCGACTTTAGCTAAGTCTTTAGTTAAGTCGACTTAGCATGTCTACACTTAAATTTAAAGTCGACTTTGGGGGGGGCTTATAAAGTCAACCTAGAGCATCCACACTGGATGCCTAGGTCAACTTCTAGGGGTTAGGGGGACCTAGGGCAGGTCCACGGGGGCAGGGGGGCACCCCTTGCCCAGTGCCAGGGGGCTCAGCCTTTGCCCCATTGTACCTGGGGGGACAGGGACCCTGGCAGGGCACAGGGGCAGGGTGGGCAGGGCTCGCCAGACTCCCCTGTCCCTCCCCCCGGCAGGGAGTGCAGTGGGGGAGTCCTGGAGTAGCCCTAAGTCGACTTAGGGCTACTCCAGATATACACTGGCCTAAGTCGACTTAAAAAAGTCGACTTTAGGCTTAAGTCAAACTAAAATGAGGTTTAATAAAGTCAACCTAATTTTCATTAAGTCGACTTTATTTTCTTTAAGTCCACTTAAGCAACTTGCTTAAGTTGACTTAAGGAAACTGTAGTGTAGACGCAGGGTAAATTAAGTCGACTTAAGCAAGCTTAAGTCGACTTAATTTACAAGTGTAGACGCACCCATTCAGTCCTGGGCCTCTTTGTACAAACCACCAACTCATGTTATTGTAAAATAGTTTTCTGATCTGGCTTGAAAAGACTTGTAAGTTCAGGGAGGGGCAGAGATTGTTATTTTATCCAATGTGTGTATAATATATAGCACAATGGGAAGCCAGTCTCCCACAGAGGACTCTAGTCTCTATCACAAAACAAGCAAATAAATAAAACAACAATAATTACCCTGAGGCTGATTTATGTGGAGAAAAAGCCCTCAGTAACTGGTGTGTATGAGCTAGTCTGCACTCTAAAACATTGCATGGTATCAGCTGATGCAGCTGCGTTGCTGTAGCAGTCAAATGAAGGCACTCTATGCCGACAGGAGAGCTCTCTCCCATAAGCATTATTAATCTCCTTTCCTGAAAGGCAGTTGCAATGTTGATGCGGAGAAGGTGTCTTGCCAACATAGGCTGTCTACATTGCTGTTTGTCACACTCCTGAGTGACATACTTGTAATTATATAGGTCTGTAGTGTAGACCAGACCTAACTCCTCATGTGGGCACTCTAGGAGTACCTTTGTGCTCAATAGCTTAATGCACTTTGACAGTGTACTAAGATAAACCACCTGAGGGCATTCTAAGGCCAGATCTAAACTACAGACCCATATCAGTATAACTATGTTGCTCAGGGACAGACGTACCAACCTAATCCCCCCTGCAGACAGCACTATGTTGATGGAAGAGCTTCACACATTGGCAGAACTACTGCCTCTTGGGGAACTGGATTAACATCTCTGACAGCAGAAACTCTTCCATCGGCCTAATGAACATCTTCACTTATGAGCTGGGGTGGCACAGCTACATTAGTGCAGCTGTCCAGATGCAGTGTTTTAAGTGTAGGTCTGCCCTGGGTTCACAGTAAGAATGGCCACACTGGGAGTTCGTGTGGAGTAGTTAGTGTCTTTAAATTCACGTCCTAGCTTACTGCATATTGACTTCTCTGTGCAGACAAACCCTTACATATAGTTAGTAGTGCTGGTTATTAGATATATACTTCTGCTCTTCCATTTGTAAACTGTTCTGTAGTTGTTGTGAGCTCTCAAATGGATATTGCATTCCCCTGTGTGGTAGCTGCAGTTCAGGGGCTGTTAAAGTGATATCTATACGTATAATAAGTACACATATTATAAGCATTAATTACTGGCTGTTTATAAAACATTCTGAGATAACTGGATGAAGGGTGCTATAGACATGCCACTTTGACAAGGTAGAGCTTCTTCCCAGCTGCCAGACATACACTGCCCCTACCCGTTTCCTTTAAATACGTTTATTGTCCAAACAGAAGCAAAACAAACACACAGAATTCCTCAGCTCACCCTTCTCAGCCAGTCCTTATTCAGCCAACTCTGCTCTTGTCCATCAAGGTTACTTGTCAGGAACAGGAGGTCCCAGGCAACCTTCCCGGGCACTTGGCACCCTGGCACGAGGGACCCACCACAGGAATTAGCTCCACTCCTTGGCTCCCCTCTCTAGGCACAGCTGCCCCAATTACGCCTTCCTTTCCTGCCCTCTGACTGGTCTTTGTAGCCCTAAGTGTAGGTTGTGTCAGGAGGGATCTTGCCCAGCCACAGACTGCTGGCAGCCATGCGATCATTCACAATTAACCTGACTGCCTTGTGACGCTTTTAGACGCCTGGCAGAAAGCCATGCTATATAGGCATGGCCACTGGGGGCTACACACTCTCACCGGCTATGTCTATGTAACCCATATGCCTGAAAAGGCTATCTCTGAGAGACCTGCTGAGGGTGGGTTACTGTTGTTGGGCAGATTAGCGACCCACAACTGGAAACTTCCAGAAGCAGGGAGTGGTAGCAATTTGAGCATGCTCCACAGTGTACCCTGCTGGTGTGATGGGATGTTGTCAGTCAGATGACTGGAGAGCAGCAGCCTGAGCAGACAGCAGGCAGGAGCTGCCTTGAGGGGAGACCATGTGCTCAGTGTTCTGGAGAGGAGCTGAGCCAGGAGTGAACAAGATGTTTTCTCCATGTAAAGGAGTCATTTGCGACAGACCTTGCAGACATGCATATGGGACTGAGGGCTGGTTGCAGAGGAGAAGAGAAAGCCTGCATGGAATGCTACAGAGGATCCCAGCAAAGAAAGAAGAGGACAGCGATTTCTTGCCACTCAAGCTTCCACACTGGAACAGAGACTGTAGTTGAGAGTTGGGTGAACTCCACACAGACTTTGGGACTCTTGGGTATCTTTCATGCAAGGGATTGTTCTTGGTTAATTGTAGTTTGTTTTCTTAGGATAAGGTTCATTTAGTTAGTAGTTAATAAAGTTCATTGTTATGTTTATTGTAGTAGTATTTTAATGTGTGAGTGTAGCTCTGAGCAAGCTTCGCCGTGAGTCCTGTACAGACTGGATCCTGGGTCTCCAGCTGCTTTCCCCATAGGGGTTGGGATTGATTTCTGTGGGGCACTGGAGAAGGGCAACTAAATGAATTTAGCCCACCCAAAGGTTACATCTACACTTGTTAATTTAAGTCGATTTAGCTAAGTCGACTTAACAAAGTTGACTTTAAGTTGACTTTGTTAAAGTCGACTTAGCATGTCTACACTAAAATTTTAAGTTGACTTCGGGGGGACCCTACAAAGTCGACCTAGAGCGTCCACACTGGATGCCTAGGTCGACTTCTAGGGGCTAGGGGGACCTTGGACTGGTCCACATTGGTGGGGGGCACCCTTTGCCAAGTGCCAGGGGGCTCAGCCTTTGCCCCATTGTACCTGGGTACAATGGGGCAAAGGAGGACAGGAACCCTGGCAGGACATAGGGGCAGGATGGGCAGGGCTCTGTGGGGGGCATGCCAGGCTATTCCTGTGCCACCCGCCCTGGCAGGGTGAGCAGTGGGGGAGTCCTGGAGAGCCCTAAATCAACTTATGGCTACTCCACGTCTACACTGGCTTAAGTCAACTTTAGAAAGTCGACTTAAGCCAATAGTCAACTTAAAAAGAGGTTTTATAAAGTCGACTTAATTTTCCTTAAGTCGACTTAAGCATCTTGCTTAAGTCAACTTAAAGAAAGTGTAGTGTACACACAGAGTAAATTAAGTTGATTTAAGCAAGCTTAAGTCGACTTAATTTACAAGTGTAGATGCACCCACCCTGTCTAAGTGTACTGTTATTGTGGTAGCCCTGCCTCCTTTCATTGGCTCAGTTGTGTCTATTCGCTATGATTCAAGGGAGCTGGTCTCCTCAGAGGGGCCAGCTCCTCCGTGAAAGCCACATATTAAACAGTATTACTCATTGCTTAATCATTACTGATACAGTCATTATTGTAATTGATTACATGTGCCAATGATTGGTTTGTGGTGATTATCGAAATGGAAACTCTACTAGCGAGTCTGATTGCTAATCATCTGCACTGCATTTTGCTGATGAAGTTTAAATGATTCATACTTCACAGACTCGGAAACAGGCTTGTGTGTCATATGGCTGTTACAGATCCATGTGGGCAGGCGCTGTGTTTTCCCCACATCAACTGCAAGGTGCCAAATGGACAGCGTGGAATGCAGGACACAGAGCTATATATTCTGCATCCAATCATATGTGTGATGGTAACATCAGAGAACGTAGGCATAAGGGATTGTGGATTGTGCCAAATGTCTGTGATAGCTGCAACCTCTCTGTTACCTGCAGATCTGCACCAAACATTTCTGATAAGCATCACTACTTGCTCCCCAAGACCGCAGTCCAGCAAAGCACTGGTTTAACTTTAAGCATGTGAATACGCCTATGGAAATCACGCATCTACTTAAGTGTTTTCCTGAGGAATTGGGGAGCAAATATTACTGCTTACCTGAATTGTTAAGAATGCATCTTTGGGTCATCAATGGCACAAACAATTACGCTGAAAATGGTTATGTACCCACTTTCCTTGTATTGTGAGATGAGAATGCTCATGGTTTATTCTCAAGATATATTATTTGCTATCTTAAGGAAAGCTGAGGCTTTCTTTAGGGTTTTTATTGTGGGAAAATACTTGTATAGAGATGAATCCAGTTCACTCTGACAGCAGCAAAATCTGTGGCCCACTTGGGGAAAGGGCCACTGAGAAATCCTGTTCTGTTCTCCTACAAGCTTCATGCTTGGCCTTGCCCTTTATTCTGCAATGCCCCTGTAGATGCCCTTTGTGCTGGAAACATGTCAAGGAGCATGGAAAAACGCAGGCAGTCTCTAATTAGAAGTACTACTGGAGCCTCCTAATGGCAACTATTCCTTTGATCTTTATCATTTGACACAATATGCCTGTTGCTTTGTTTGGACACTCTCAAGATTTCCTGTTTGCTGTTTTCCTCTCAGAATTAGTTAAAGGAAAAAGAAGCAAAAACGCATTCTCTGCTTTCTACCTGTGTGAGTTTCTTCTCACTTCTCAATGTTAGGTTGTTTTTAAATAGGGGTTTACTTTTATGAAGATTAGTAATACATACAGAACTCATTACATTTGATAAAGGGATAAACTGGTGACTTGCTAAGTTTCACTCAACCCATCCACTTGTTATAGCTTTTTCCTATTCCCTGAGTGACTTACATTATTAGCTTTCCTGCCTTTTTCTTCATTGCTTAAAAAGTGTAACTGCTTTTGGATAACACTGCTGTTTTAGACATCTTGTCTTTCCTAGGTATGGATACATATTGCGTAATTCCCTATAAAGTTACACTCCTACATCCAGGAGAGAAGAGATATGTTACTTGAGTGAAGGCATGAGAAAGAGATCTATGGCTGGATATTTTTCTCAGCTGTGTGGTGCAACTCCTATTGAACCTAATGGGATTTACATATGTACAATGGTTAAGATCAGTCCCCAAAGATCATACATGTTAAACATACTTTTAAAAATGAATAGAGAGAGCCAGATTCTCAACTGGTGTAAATCCATAATCTTCAATGAGGCTACCCTGAATTATACCAACTAAGAATCTGGCCCAATTCATCTGGTTTTGTTGGGAGGGCTTTTTTTTTTTTTGCTTTGTTTTGTTTTATGTTGATCTCTATGGCTATGTCTACACTTGAAAAGTTAGGTCAACTTTATGAAGTCGACTTAATAAGGTCGACTTTAAGTTGACTTAAAGTCGACCTTATTAAGTCGACTTAACAAAAGTTGACGTGACTTTTCAAGTGTAGACGTGGCCCCTTTTCGACCTTATTAAGTCGACTTAATGTTTTAAGTTGACTTAAAAAGGTTCACCAAGGTGCTAATCCCCGTCTCCACTGGCTTAAGTCAACTTAATAAAGTCGACTTAAGTGCTAGTTCAAATTAAAATGAGGTATTATTAATTCGAATGAACTTTTCCTTAATTCGATTTAAGGAGCAGTTTAAGTCGAATTAAGGAAACCCCAGTGCAGACAAGGAGTAAATTAAGTCGACTTAAGCCTCCTTAAATTGACTTAATTTGTAAGTGTAGACGCACCCTATATGACTACAACTAAGGGAAAAATGTGAAGTCTTTACTGGGCAAACTCCGTTCTACATCTGTAAAGTGGTTGTCATTTCTTTGTCTTTTTGCCTCATCCACAGTTGTCCTTTTCTCTATCTCTCTCAACTTACTTGCTGTCAGGTTGACTGATCTTTTTCTGTTTGCACTCTTGAGATGTAGTCCGTCAGTTCAGGACACTGTTTTCTGTCCAGATGGCATCTTCTTATAATGGAACTACTCTCTTGAAATACAATGCTCCACTGCAATGTGCTGGTGTCAGTGGCTGTCAAGCCATAGACAAAGAACTCTCTGCAAAACCTGAAGTCTACAGTTAATAAAGATAGGTCTGAGCTAATAGTAATTGCTTATTCAGGATCTTGATGAAGATCCAAGCATCCATCAGGACGAATTCAGAGCCAGGATTTTCTTCAGGGTTATCTCTAGTTTAATATTAGGAAGATTAGTAACAATAAGCTAAATGCTTATTGTTCAACAAACTAAAATGAAGGAGTTGTTTCAAAAGTTACTGCACTGAGAGCTCTGGGGGTAGAAACCAGCAGTGTCTAGGAGCATCCCTTCCTATTTGCTGAAATGTAGCCTGATATTTTTATAGCAATCCTTTTGTTTTCAGAATGTTTATGCTGTTGCAGAAAAAGTTCTGTAAGACCAGATACAGTCAAAATCCAATGGTTACCCAAGTACCTAAATATTTTATCTATCTGAAAGATATAGGAGCTGACACGTGCTACACACAGTCCAAGTTCCCAACTGGAAACTAGACTTTGCAGGCATATATATTGAAATGGAAATTTATCAGAAACACCATTTTGGCTTCCTAAGAGTAGTGCTATTTTCTTTTCTTTTAAATATACCTGCTTTGAGTTCTAGGAATAGTTGGGGGAAAACATCAAGCTTTTGTACCAAACAGAATACATATTAATCATTGACTGTTCCTGCCTATCACTGGGCTAATAAAGACATAAGATCACAATCAATTTGGCAGGAGCAAGCAACCCTTATCCTACATCAGCCCCTCCCACTAAAAACAGCACTGCTATTAGGAACCCTCCTGGGGCTGAAAAACTCTGTCTTTGATGAATTGGCTTTGTAATTCATTGAGAAGTAGACACACTGTAAGGGTAAGTGAACAAGATGAAGGGAAAGGACAGGACAAATCAGTGAGGCAGGCAGCTCACATTTGTTAATTGAATCTGATATCTCTCCTCCCGCCCCCAAAAGTAGTCTGCTTGGCTAAAGAGAGCAGGAATTAAATGGAAGGTTGTTCCTTTGACAGACGCCTTTTTATATCACACAAGCTTTGTGGCACTGAGAGACAACCCTGGCAGCTCAACATAATTTTAAAGTCTACAGTGACATAGCTATCATGTTTACTTCTATTTTTCACACTAAATGTGAAAGACATACAACCATGGATTATACAGGCAAGTGTACACTAGCAAGGAGACAGAATCGGTTTTTCCTCTTTAGTCTGAAGTTTTTGACAGATGAATAGAAAATACTTGACTGAATTTGTCTACTGCAGGGTTGTTATTATGCGATTTGTGCTGAAACACAACTCTTTTAAATAAACTTTTGAGCAGTACGTGTGGCAATTTTTTGGTTTGAGCCCCCCTTCCCCTGAACCAGCATGTATGTGTTCCGTCAATATATTCCAAGCCCAAAACTGTTCTTTGGCCAAATAAATTTGTGAAACACTGGTCTACAGTAATGACTTGCAGTTGATTGGGTTAGCCTTCATCCTGTGTTTTATCATTATTAATTAATGTTTACTACTTGTTAGGTACTAATGATGTGATCGTCATAGGTCAAGGCACAGAGAAGACCCTAAGGAGCTTATAGTCTAAAAATCGACTGAACAGAGGATCGACTGAACAGAGGATGTAGTAGGATAGCCAGAGGAAGACTTAATTTTTCAAAATATTTTAGTCTGTGGCTTGGTGACAACATAAAAGGCTCTTTATGACACATTTGAATAAGGAAATGGCAGAGATTTCATAAACTGGATTTGGGAGGATCTTCCATGCATAAGGGGCAGGTGAAAAAAGGCACAGAAATAACAGTGAGATAAAGAAATAAACAGGATGCCAAAGTTGGCATTGTTGGCTGAGCAGAGGGCGTGGGGGGGTCCAATGAGAGACAAGGGTTTAGATGGAGTCCACTTTTGCGAGCCTTGAAGGTTAGGATTTAAATTTAATCTTGATGTGTTGGGCAAGGGAGATCTGATTAAGGTATTTGAAGAGGGGACATGGGCAGACTGGTGATGAGATAGAGCCTTTTAGAGTTCATGCTTTGGACAGACTGGAACAGGTAATGTGATTGTCAGGGAGGTCAGAAAAGAAAATGACAGTAATTGTGAAGGGAGGCGATCAAGACATGGATGAGTACTTTAGATGTTATGTCAGGGAGGAGGAGTCAGAGTTTTTAAATGTTGTGGAGGAAGAAAAAACAAGATTTGGATATATGGAGAGAAGGGGGAGAATTTTAGCTGGCGATAGTAGTCATGGTCCACATTTTACAACTTGGTGGAATATGTGTAATCATGGATATCTCAGAGTGTGGGCACCCTTGTTTTATGTTCTGTTAGGAAGTCTTAGAGATCAGAATTCTCTTTGGAGTCTGGCCACCTTGCAAATCCAGTCTCCAAACCCTGAACCTGTAGCCCTTTCAGTCTGCATTCTCCTCACAAGAGAATGTGAGGGGTTATGGTCACTGGGGACAATTTCTGCTCCAGATAAAAAAAAAAATAAAAATAAACCAGCAGAAGGTGTTCATGGAACCAACGATCACCATCTAATTTCAATACCCTCCCAGTTCCCAAGCCCTGAATTAAATCTATTGCCTCTTTGATACACTTGTGTCTCTTGGGATTAGGGAATGTGTAAAAGCAAAACCCAAACCCAGGTATCCTTCCTGGATATGTCTACACTGGCAATTTAGGTCGACTTAACTGAAGTAGCCTTAAGTCGACCTAAATTACTTCCCGTCCACATTGGACTTTCATTAAATTGACTTAAAACATTCCTTAAGTCAACTTAATGAAAGCTTAAGTCGACTTAGTAAGAACTGCTGGTTAGGTTGACCTAACCCTTAAATCAACTCCTTAGGTCGACTTAAACACAATGTGGACATGGATTAACTCTTAAGTCGACTTTATTAAGTCGACTTAAGAACAGTTAGGTTGACTTGCGAAGTCCAGGTTCAGGGTAACCACTTTGTTAAGTCGACTTAATAAGGTTGACTTTAAGTCAACTTAAAGTCGACCTTATTAAGTCAACTTAAGAAAGTTGACCTAACTTTTTCTAGTGCAGACATAGCCTTTGAAACCAACCCATCACACAAGCAAAATCATAACATCCAAGACATTCAGATCTTTCATATTTTATTATATAATTATGTATAATTTTGTTGACAAACGTGGGAGCTGGTGGACAAATTAATTCTTTTGGCACTTTGATCACACATATTAATCTGATACAGCATTTTTGGTGATCAGTACTGATACCTATTGATTTCCTCTTACGATTCCTGAGGCTTTCAGCTTGCAGTTACATTAGATCCCATCTATAAAATGTTATTTCCACGTGACTATCCCAGTCTTTTTATATAGACAAGGTACAAAAATCAGAATATAGTTGTTTATTTACATTCTTCAGTGTATTAAAAAAAATCTTCCTTTCACTGTCTGGAAAGTTCAGACACATGATTCTTAGGAAAGGGGACACTGAGGGAAGGGGATGGTTGTAGAGTAAGCAGTGTTCATGTGCTGGGACGTGCAATATGTAGGGGGGGGGGGAAGTAAGGCAATACAAACACAAGATAAAAGAAAGATTGTACCAAGTTTGGTATGAAGGATATTCAGGGCCGGTTTGAGACATGCTGAGGCCCTAAGCTATGTCAAGATTCAGAAACCCCACATCATAAAAAATAAAGAGGAAAAAGTGTATTATAACAGAAAGGGTAATGAAAAAAAGAAGATAAATTGCTATATTTGCATATGTACATGGGCAAAAATGCAATAAAATAACTAAATAAAACATACATCTTGCAAAAAGCCTTATTTGCATTATCAATTTCAATTACGATAAATCTTCTTAGTTATCTCTGACAGATTTAGAGACCTCTCCTGGCTTACTTGGCTTGTGCCTAAATCCAGCACTGAGGATATTGTAGCTCCTGAGTAGGTGAAAGTGGTAAACCCTTGTGGATAAAGAGCCCTATTCCGGCCCCCCCCCCCCCCCCCGGAGTCCTGAGGGGGGGAAGAATAGTTATATGTTTCTAGTGCTTCAGCCTTGCTGTTTAAAGACATCTCCCCTTGATGCCAATAAACAAGCTTTACAAGGGTCAAATGGTGAAGACAATGTGTAGGGCCAGGAATATCTGTGAAGGGCCAAGGGTCTCACAAAACATGTATAGAGACTGTTTTCTTCTATGATTGTGTTAGCCCTTTCCCCCAGAGAAGTGAAAACATGGCTGACTAGGTTGCCACTGGACATCAGTCACATGATAGCAATCTTGGATATGGGCACATGGGAGATAATGCTGCTGTAAGGTAAGGTAGATTTAATTCCTGCCTCTGCCACAGACTCAGTCTGTGCCCCTGGCAAATCATGTATGGCTAGATTTCCACATCAGCTCAGAGCATTGAGCTGTTTTAAGAATCCGGCCCTCACTCAGCTGTCTAAATGGCAGTCGAGTTCTTTGAAAATCTGGCTCCAACTGTGCATGCTGAGCACTTGAAAAATGTGACCCCAAGCTCTGCTGAAAAAAATCTGGCACTACATTTCTCAACGGCTGAGTCCCTGTTTGTAAAATTAGGGTCAAATTCGTCATTTTTATTGTTGTATTAGCAATGAGGACATGGCTACAGCTACGGATACAGCAGAACACCACACTAGAAGAAAGCCGCAGAAGAAGCGTTCAAAGTGCATGCAGTCACACTAGTGCAAAATCCTGGGGAGATCCTCAACAGATCCCTGCCCAGGCTCTTGAAACAACGGAAGAGGAATCCTCCCTGATGTGACACTGGGTCCAGTGTACACTGGGGCAGGGATTGTAGCATATACTGTAGGCCCAGGTGGGAGTCCTAAGAGCTGTTTGTGTCCAGCTCTCCTGGAGCTCTGAGGAGCACAAGTGTGACAGAGATTTCAGCGTCTGCTCTCCTCTATGCCATGCCAGCTCTGATAGCTGGTATAGAAGGGTCCTGCCCACTTCTGATGGTTCTTCCTCCTATTTAGACACGCTACTGCTGATGCAGGGATGGTGGTCTTTGCCCTCCTCCCCTTCTTCACCCACTAATAGAATAGCCCTTAGTCATGCTGTGTAGCTGCCTGTTTACTGTAGATGAATTCAGTAGAGCTGACGGTTACATTGGGCCCATCTATTCAGTGATAGGTATGAAGCTGTAGCACACAGGCAGATTGTCCACCAGATGGTACAGCCTACTCTTTGAGAAATATTTGAAAGGGCAACAAAATACAGCAGGAGCCATTTGACAGTCCACATGGTGAGTGCAAAATTAGCCAAAAAGATTCCATGAGTATCACAATTAGTGATGAGCAAACCTGAGAAGGTTCTTCTTAGTTAAGCCTTCAAACCTTTGTACGTTTATATAAAACTTGAGGCCTTCTTTTTCCCTCCCTGTCTTTTTCTCATCCTTCTTTTGTCCATCCCATCTTTCCCATCTACTGTGGGGGTTCAGGTTACTGGAATATCTTTAAACTGAAGACCTCAGAGTCAGTGATGAGGTACGTATCTGAGCTGTATTGATCGTATTTGCATTACATGGATGTCCACGCAGCACTCCAAATTTCCCACAATCCTGTCCCAGCCTGGTCTCAGTGGGATCAGTACACAGTAAATGAAATCACAGGTACATAGTCATCCCTCCTGACTTGACCCCTGACCTCTCCCTTCCTCTAAGTACAACTTTATTATCCCGCTACCTACCTAAGATGAATTCTGCCATTTTTCAGCCCATCAGCAGTTTTCCCCTCTCTCTGTCATCAAGAACTCTTTTTACTCAATGCCCATCACCACTGCAAGTCAAACTACTGCTAGTTTGTGGTCATGGGAGACTGGGATATGCATAGATGAAAGGCTGGAAGGTTTTGCTGGGGCTTGAATGGCTGATGTTTTCAAATATTATGTGCTGCCAGGTTTTCCTTCACAGATTTAATAAAATGCATTGCACGGGAGGCTTCATGGTCCACACAATCTAAATATGGAAACTAGTCTAGGCTAAGCAGAGGCAGCCAGAACCAGCTAAGACCCAGACACAACATGTTGTATTATCAGTAAATGTAGGCGAGACTGTAATGGCTCTTTTATCCCTTCACTGGCTCCCTTTTCTCTAGCCTAGTCTTCTCTTTAAAGGCCCTTCATGGCCTATCCCCACACTATCTCTCATTCCATATTGAAAGGCCAACTCTAGTCACCCATGACATCAGCCTAATTCAGGGGTCCTCAAACTATGGCCCGCGGGCCGGATACGGCCCGCCAAGGTTATTTACCCGGCCCCCGCCCCTGCTGCGGCCTGCCCCATGCGTCTGGGGCAGCGGGGTGGCCGCGGCCAGGGCAGGCTGCCGGTCTCCCACCCGCCGGCCGCCTCGACTTCCCGGCCCAGAGCTGACCCCGCCCCGCTCTGCCGACAGCGTCGGCCTCCCGGCACGGGGCCAGGATCGGTCTCCGTTGCCGGGGTCTGCTCTTCCCTGCCGGTGCCGCGTTTGGTCCCCGCCAGTGTTCCATCCCAGCTGCGCAGACTCCTGCTGCGGCCGGGCTGGGGAGATTCAAATCTCCCACACTGAGCATACTCAGACAGAGCGTGCTCAGGGTGGGAGCGGCCTGGCCCTGAAGCAGCTCTGCCGGCCGTCCCTGCAGCTGCGAGCCTCCGGCCAGGTAAGGGTGCGCTGGAGGGAGGCCTGGAGAGGGGTGGGGGGGGCAAGGAGACTGGCTGGGTTAGAGGGGTTGGGGGGGACAAGGAGAGTGGCTGGGTTAGAGGGGTGGGGGGGACAAGGAGAGTGGCTGGGTTAGAGGGGTGAAGGGACAAGGAGAGTGGCTGGGTTAGAGGGGTGGGGGGGACAAGGAGACTGGCTGGGTTAGAGGGGTGGGGGGGACAAGGAGACTGGGTGGGGGCTGGGTAGTGGTGGAGGGGACTATGCACGGCAGGAGTGGGAACTTCGTGGGGTGCTGGGGAAGGATGGATGAAGTTAGAGGAATGGAGAGGGGTGGAGGGGACATGGGGACAAGGAGACTGGTGGGGGCTGGGGAGGGGTGGAGGGCAGTGTTCCCTTTTAGCTGCATGGGTGCGTGGCCGTGCAGCGGCCGTCACAACCCCCACGCAGCACGGACGGACCCCCGCGCAGGCCGGCAGCCCCCACCGCCCCCTCCAGACCCCCGGGGCTGCGGCTTTGCCACGGAGATCCGACCTGAACCCGGCCTCTGGGCTGGCCCTCCCTGCCCCCAGGGCGGAGCAGGCAGGCTCAGGGCCAGGGCATGTGCGCACGCCTGCCTGCCTGCCTGCCTGCCTGCCCCATGCGGCTGGGGCAGCGTGGTGGCCGCAGCCGGAGCAGGCTCCCGGTCTCCCACCTGCCGGCCACCTCGACTTCCCAGCCCGGGGTCAGCTCCGGTCCGCTGACAGCCTTGGCCTCCCGGCACAGGGTCAGGATCGGTCTCAGGTGCTGGGGTCTGCTCTGCCCTGCCGGAGCTGTGTTCGGGTCCCTGCCGCCAGCGGCCTCAGCTTCTTTCTTTCTCTTTTTCTTCTTCTTTGCCTTCCTTTCTCTTCCCTGCCTTCCTTTCCTTCCTTTCCTTTTTTTCTTTTTCTCTTTTGTCTTCCTCTTCCCTGCCTTCCTTTCTCTTCTTTCTCTTCCTCTTCCTTTCCTTTTTTTCTTTTTCTCTTCTTTGTCTTCCTTCCTTCCTGCTCTTTCT
>ML685782.1:911991-954842 GCA_007922175.1 Pelusios castaneus
TTCTGCCGCCCCCCGATCCCCCAGCTGCTCCTGCTGTCAGCAGGAGCCCGGGAACTGAGCTGGGTGATTCTTTAGAGAATCGGGGGTTTACTGGTGTTAGATAATGTAGGGACTCTGTTGATATAAGTTGGGGAAAGAGTGCTGAGATGGGGAAAGCAGATAATAGAGGAACTGAGATATAAAAGAGCATTGAGGGGCAGTCGGTCCTATTTCCCATCTCACCCCCATTAAAATGGGCTCGTGTACATTTTGGGTTATCCATCTTCGGATACCTTTCTCATTTAGAGAATCCAATGGGTTGGGGGAGCTGGAGTGGAACTCATGAAATCATCTAGCCCAAAGCAACATATCCCCGACACAAGCTAATCTTTCCACCAAGGAAGCTCCTGAATTATACACAAGATTCCAAGCAACCATGTTTTAGGCTTTAGACATTTGCAAGGTGCAAAGAAGACTGGTACGTTGAGCTCTGGGTAGAATATCCGCTTGTGATTTAGACTATGTAGCTATGAGGAAAGTGGTTAAAAGAACTCCTTCTCATACAGTGGCATGGACTACTGTGATGATCCCACACTAAAAAACAAGATCCTAAGGAGCTGCTCTGGTCTCAGGCAGCTCCACCCCACCACACTTGTAATGCATGCACAGGCTGGAGGATCAGCTAAAAGGGAGAGCAAAGTAGCTAACTTGTTCACAGACCATAGAAAGAGAACAGACCTTCAGCTCTTGAGGAAAGGGCTGACTGAATGGAGGAACTTCACAGATTACCACTGCCCAGTAGCTCCTCCCTGAGGGAAGAGAAAGCCAGGTTCTGGCTCACCTCCAAGAGGGAAAATTTTCCACTATTTCCTCTGAACTCAGTTCATTGTGTTAATTCCCCATGACTTTTTTGTTCAAGGATTAATCTATAATGAGACAGACTTTAAAGTGACCTGATTGCAGAGCCAAGTTGCAGGAAGAGGAAGACTTTGAGAAGTACTCGATGGGAAGACAGCCACTAGGACATGTCCAGCCAGAATGAGGCTCTAAAAGTGAGTTAACCCCTTCACTACTACATAAATCTTGGATTCAGGCACATAGGTGTAAGTTGGGTTGGGCAACTGCTTCATCCTGCCTACAGCATGTGGGCAGAGGGTAGGTAGAACATTGACTTCATCTTCTACTCATTGGCCAGCACACATGAACCAGCATGTTGGTTATTCTAATTTACTGCTGTTATGGCATAGTAGCAAATTACTAACTCTGAGGAGCAGTAAGTAATCAGAGGAGCAACTCTGACTCAGGACAAGAGTGTAGTCCATGGTTGTGTTTAAAGTCACAATCTAGCTTAATGAATATGTTTAATTAGATTTGGGTGAGTTTTTTTCTTTTTTGGACAAATAATTTTCTTGACGAACAAGATAGTTCCAGGTTGACCAAAACTATCTGTTAATTTGGGTCCACTTCAATGAATAGTTTTGGTTGAAAAAGAAGTGTTTTGTTTTTAAAGAAGCATTTTGTTTCAACATTTTTTAAAAATGCAATGTGCTGACTTTTTGTTTCAAAATGATGTTTAGTTTAGAAATTTAGCTAGATTTAATTAAAATATAAATAAAAAATGATAGAATAAAACTTCTGAAAATGAACCTCAACAACTGAAAAAGATATTGTTTCAGATTGATCGAAATATTTTGTTTGTCCTAAAACTAGTTGTGTTTTGTTTTTGTTTTGACAGGAAACAACAAAACCTTTCAATGTTGGGATGACCTGAAATGAAATATTTTTGGGATATTTCAATTTGGCCAATGAGCCAAAAAAAAAAATTATTCACTTCACTTTATGTATCATAGACATCTACTTGGTCTCTGGAGAGAGTCCATTGCTCTTCATTCATTCCCTGCTGGCTGTTCCTGGAAAATGCATTAATGATGGATTTGGAGGGGAGTGTGCAATTTACCCCTGTGGTAGAAAAGGCATCACATTCCAACAGGTAAGGTTACTTTGGGGGGAAGGTGGCAGGATCAGAATGAAGGGACAGGTTCTGTCTAATTTTATATAATGATGGACTATTCCCCAGGTGGGGGGTGGGGAGTTGGGAAGGGGAGAAGCCAAGTAAAGTATTTGTAAGGAGCAGATCCTGCCTTCTTTCTCTCATGTTAAGATGCACCTTATTCCACAAATTAGTCCCACTGATGTCAATGGCACGGCTTGCGGAATAAGGTACTGCTAACATGAATTAGAGTAGCAAAACTGAGCAGTTAAGGCAATTAGTGGGATCCATAAATAATTAGAAAGATTTTCCAGTCAACCATATTAAAAAGTATTAATCTTTGAAAAAGTGCTCCCCCTCCTTCTTCCTCTCCCAACTATGAAATCATGGAGGAAGATAAAGGAGGAATGTTTGAGATCTTTCATCCCAAGAATGGGATGGTCATGAACCTGGTTGTAGGAAGAGAGGAAGGTTTTCTGGGATTACCACTTCCTTAACTCCTACAATTTGGAATATTTGTTAAAAAAAAAAAAAAAAATGAAGATCAAAGAAAGGAACTATCAAGTGTCTTAACTGGATCCCTGCAAAAGATACTGCATTTCCACTGATTAAGGCAATTAAAGGTGCAGACTCTGTTGCCCAAAGCTTACATCTTCAGGTGTCTCATAACAAAAATTAATACTGCTGCTAGCTGTGCCACCTAGTCATGCTGTAAAGTAAATTAATTACCGCAACAGAACTAATAACGGTTCAGGCAGAGTTGTAGCAATCTTCTGGTTTACCATCAGAGACTGTGCCGAGACTTTTGCCTCTCTGCTGCCCATGAGTGCAACCCAGCAATTGCTGACTGTAACATTTCTATTGTATAGTTTATGCTAAATATGCATATCTTAATTGCATTAGTCAAAATAATTAGCTAATATATTTTTGCATAATGACGAGGTAAGCAAATATCACCATAGCTCAGTGCTTCTTGCATGAGTAAATTTGGAAAATTAATAGACTCCCAATTTCCTAATTATCTGTCTTTTATTCCAAACTCAAACAATGAAATGCTATTCCACACTCCTGGGCATCTTGTAATTTAGTTTGCACCTTGAAAATTTTAAAACATCTTCCCCCCGCTCCCCGTGGAAGAAGAATGTGAACTACCCATTCCTACCCTTGAATGCTTTTAGAATGAAGCTACTATACATAAAGCTGAGGATCAGAAACATCACTAGATTCTTAATTTCTGTACACATTTGGGAGTAGGAATTAGAATAAAAACAGTTAGTGCTTTAAAAAGTATAATTAAATTGGAAGTTATTAAAAAGTTAATTCTTTAGGCAGAGAAAATGGGCAATAAAATCTATAAAACCTGGATGCATTTAAGAACTCTGAGCAGGGACTGTTTCTATATGTGAGTTTGCAATATTACCAACACCAAGCATCCATAAATAAATAAATAAAACCAGGCTTCCAAAATCATGATTTTTAAAAAAAAATCCCTTTCGAGTCTTATTTGTCTTCTGCTATTTTCCATTGTTGCGGAGTCAACATTTCTGAGCTTATCTCTCCTACCACAAAACTTAGAAATGTACTTCTAATAAAAACAAGATTCTCATGTGATTGCAAGATCTGGATCTTTAAGCAAAACACCAAATACCTCAAGACTGGCAATATGATTGCAAGAGTTAGACACACTGTATTTGTACAGCACCCAGCACAATGGAACCCCAGTCCTGATTTTCTACTGCAGTTTAAATGAGTAATAACAATAAAGGCATAGATAGTACTTTACACTGTTACTAGAATGGAATTCTCCTCTATCGTAATGGATTCTATATGAATGCAGTCTGAGCAAGGCTGGTGGAATAAAAAACGAAAGTGTTCTTTTGGAGTGTGGGGCCACTGGTGGCTAACTCTAGGGGATGAAGTGACTTTTGTATGGACTCTGACTGCATTTAACTTTCTTGATTTAGTTCCCTCCTTTGGATGCCCTTGATGCTGCTGTAACCCACCTTTGTGCCTGATATACAGGGATGAATCTGCTATCACAGAAGCTGAAGCTCAGGACAGCCGTTCTGGAGCTCTCTGATTTAATCCCTAGTGGTAGATAGACAACATGGTAGTCATCATGCTACATAAACAAGGAGTCCTGTGGCACTTTTAAAGACTGCCAAATTTGTTTATTGCATAAACTTTCATGGGAGAAAATCCCACTTTGTTAGATGCTTTGAAGATGGGGAGCTTACAGAATAACGCTACATATACATCTTGCTCTGAAATAAAGGAACAAAAGATTGCCTGTCGATATCCTACCCTTTCTTGCTTTCTCAGTGTCTTAATATAATAAACTAATTCTGTACAACAAGAAATTTTAGCAATACTCGAATATGGGCCTACTCCACTTTCCACTGGAATCAATTGAAAAAGTCCCCTGGATGTCAATGAGAATTGGTTTGGGCCCTGAGATCTGATCACTGGCAGATTTAAATGTATCATCTCTTCATCATAGATTTAGAATTTTAATCCTTTGAAAAACTGATTTCCAGCTGCCCCTTTAAAGTAACGCACGCAGGGACCAGCTGCATATAGATGAGAGATTCGTACCATGGCATTAACAATTACTTCCACAAAAACAAATAGCACATAGAGTTAAACAGTGGTGTGAGGATTCCCAGGTTTCCAAAGACACTCACATTTACTGTAGTTTAAGAAACCAACTGTTGTTGGCATTCACATCCACCAAACTCTTGTCTGATTGATTTTTGAGCTGATGCCGCAATGTTTTGGATCCAGCACTGAAAGAGCTTGAGCTGCTGGTTCGTAAAGTACAACTAAGCTGAAGAACATGGCTTTGGTACCCAGAGCACCATCTCAGCGGCAGCAGTCTCAGAAACTACATGAACATCTATATTGACATGCAAATTCCAGTATTATGGAATGGGTCTGTATGTAAAGCTTGTAAATGAATAAGCATAGATCATTAAAAAAATCTGTTGGAATGGCTAAGTGATACCTCTCTTTAACCTGTAGATAACATATAAGTAGGGACTAGGGAGCATCTCTAAGCACAAGTGAAGAGCACACATCTGCAAATCTGATTTTGCTGGAACTTTTTCGTCACTGGGCCTGGAAGCCAATGGTTCTAGATAAAAAGAGAAGCGTGAACTCTCAGCATGATTTCATGAGCATTCAGAAGAGGGGCAAGAAATCAAAAAAGGAGTTATTTTTCCTTCCCCACCATCAGGAAACAAGACTCTTTCCTTTACTACATTCAAGTTTTAAAACCAGTGAATACGCACATAAATCTCGACAAGTTCCAAAGGGGTAGCCGTGTCAGTCTAGTTCAGCTAAACAAACGAAAAGTCTTTTTGCACTTTTAAAGATGAATACATTTATTTATCAGATGAGCTTCTGTGGTAGAAAATCCCCTATCGTTAGTCTTTAAAAGTGCTTCAAGGCTACTTGGTTATAAATCTTGACAAGTGCCAAACATCTCGTCACAGGTGGTGTCTGGCCTCCAGTGCCTTGAAGTCAGGGGATGTCAAGGACACTCTGGGGAGCTGGATTTACAAGTTCAAGATAACAGAGCAAATTCAGTACAAATGAGGAAGAGAAGCCTCTCTCATCTGTGCCTGATGCAAACACATTTTGCTGTGTGAATGAAATGTTCTTATTTAAATGGTATGTGACCACTGTGCTCATAAAAGGTGTTGCTAGAGAATGAAGTGCTCTGTTTTACCTAGAGAACAGGAACAACAAGGGTAATATTTTTATGAAAGTGCCCCCAAATGTGGTCCCACCTATATTTCTTCACTTCACTCTAGAACAAAGATGGTAGATGCCATTTTGGTCTTCGCCATATTCCCCTGTACTCTTCAAAATACTTCTCCACCATAAGCACATCATGGCTGGAGGGTTCTTTTGTTCCCCAAACGTAACTGATTGCATTTTGCTTAAGAAGTGTGTTGGGGTGGTGGAGCAGAATTATAGGTTTGATTTTCCCCTTTGCTATTGCTGTCAAAAGTGAGACCTTTCGTTCAAGCATAGAGGGCCCTGGGAAAGGTTGTAGATGAGACTGATACCTGAAGGTCCACAGTACATAACTAAGGTGTGACACACAGGGGAGGTAGTTGGAGACCACTTTTTGTTTCTTGGCGACACTCATACGATTTGGGTCTGGGCTGCAAAAGCTGGTAATATCCCTGCAATGTGACAGGGATCAACATCTACTGACTCCAGTATGAGGCAGGGAAATCATTGTCATTTTGTAGCTAATCACTTGAGCTCCTGGCAATCTGCCAATACAGTCCTTAATGTCACAAAATTGGGCCAACCTGGTCAATAATACAGCATGCTATAAAAAACAGAAGGTAGCATGGACCTGCATGTGACATGGTTATATAGTAGTGGAGGCTGTACAGCTTTATGACAAAATTCCCATTGCTGGGGTTTAGATCAGGCTCTTAATGCTGCCTCCGTGTACATGATGCACTTGTTTCTTCCTCTGTGCACTCCATCCCTTTCCCACACACAGTGCTTGCAGATGAGTTTCGTAACGTTAATACAAGTTGGTACCTACACAGCACCTTTATGATAATGCGCTTCATTATTATCATAATTTGCCATGGTTACTGAAAATGTTGTCTCCATTTATAGATAAAAGCCTCTGGTATCATTTAGTTCTTTCTCATTTTAGAAGGATTTCATTTGAAAATATAGGTTCTGTAGAAGTTTGTATATAGTTAAATGTGTTCGTTTAATGGGCTGATTCTTACATCAGATATTCATTTAAACTGGGCTTCAGAGCACATTATTACCAGTATAGCAGGGTTTATTACTGAAAGTTTTTCAGCACAATCACTACAGACCTTTTTTAACCCTTTATTTCTCCTGACTCATAGTTTTGCAGAATAATTAATTTAGTACGAAGGTGGGTATCATGTACAAGTTCTCAACCCAAGAGTGATTTTCCTTTTAAAAATAAAATGCAATGAAAAGATTATCATTTTTCAGGTTTTTCCTGCATTTCTGAAAATTTTTCATAGCTTTTTTTCCTCTGTGCAACTAGGGTGAGGATTGAACTGAACATACATATTGATAACTTAAAGAGGAAAATAATAATATCAATAGAATTACTAAATTAAAAAAATAGGATATGATTATCCAAAGTGCTTAGCAGTGGTTTAACTCTGTTCCCATGGAAGTCAATGGGAGCTTTTGAAAACGCCATCCTAAATTCTGAATACCAGGAAATACGAATATGTATGAGCACTTGTGACTATGTAGGAACACAAGACTGGTGGAATTGCCAGACTGGATCAAACAAGTTATCCTTAGTCAAAATCCCAAATCTGACAAAGGCCAAAAATAGATTCTTGAGAAGGAGATACAAGAAACCCTGCAGTTATGGAATAATCTGCCCATGGGAAAAATTTCTTCCTAATCCATGTAAATTAGCAATTGATTTATTCACAGCAGTAAGGGAGGATTTTAAATCTTTGCTGTTATAATTATAACTTGGCATTTTCATCAATGGTAATGGACCATTGGACACAGGGTCCTGGCAAACATCTGATCTGCCTTTCAGGTAGCTCTCCACATCTTCCTTTGTATTACTATTTACATTGGAGCATTACCCAGCTAGGCATTGTACAAATATATCAAAAGCTATGGTTGCTGACCTGAAGAGCTTTGTGCCACCTTGTCCATGAGCAGACTGGTGAATGGGCTAAGGACCCCGATCACCCTCTTGAGTAACACTGAGAACCATCAACTCATATGATAGTCTGAGTAATTAAGGGTGTTTAGCCAATCTTATCAAGACAGTTGGGGCAAAAATTGAGCACAATTCCGCTCTGACTTAGCAATTAGTTACTTTCCTAACACAGGCCGTGATTCTTGGCCAAGATGTCATTGTAAATGTCTTCCACAGTTGCATTAGAAAACTAGTGCCACTCAATCTATGCATCTGTTATAGCTTCCTAGCTATACACAGACAGTGATTGTAGCAGGTTTAACCTATGTTTCGTATATCACTGTCAGTAACTGTTTTCTGCAACTTCTGCAATATATATGAACCAGCTGGTATTAGAGGAAGTGTGAAGATCTTTTTTTCTTTAGGGGAAGGGGTAGGAGTGAGGGTTTGTGGGTGTATTTAAAGATCTGTTGCATGAAACTGATAGATTTTGTTGTTAATATGTTTTAATTGAGCTGAGATGGAATTTTTTCTCTCTAACATGCTTAATGAAATCTGCTGATATCATGGCACCTATCTGGTTGGCAGCTGTTATTAAGCCTCGTGGCATATTTGCATTTTGTAAACCTTCACAACTGGGAATCCCAGTGGGAAAAGGGACTTATTGAAGTATGTTCTTGCCTTCCATCTCTCCAAGTGAGAAGGAGCTTGTGTCTTTAGGAGACATGCTGAGGAATTTATCAGCTTTCCACAAAACCTCAATAAAAATGGCCATTTGGGACAGGTCTACACTGTCTGCCCTTTGCAGTGGCAGTCAAATATGCCAATTACCTAAAATAACTTCCGTATCTATGTTCAGCTTCTCTACTCCATGCATACACACAGCACACTGGGGTCATGTTGCAGGACTGAATTTCCTGATTGGCTGAGCGGGTCTTCTCAGACCCGAGCAGTCAATCAAGATGTTCGAACGCACAGAGACAAATTTTCTGCCATCAGTGAAGACCTGCCCTAAGAGTGCTGGTCTGTGTCTCAGGGTTGGAGGGAACATTCAAAGTGTCTTCTGTGTTTGCTTAGAGGCTGTGGAAAAATTGCTGTCCCTGTTCTCATTAGAGCGCCCCAAATAAGGGAACCAAGATCAAAGCCCTGCAATTTATGCACTGGCTCATTAAGTATGATTTGCACACAGAGGGGCATGTTGTACCTTATAAAGATGCTGGTCACTGTCCTAGCCTATATCTTTCCCTCTGACCAGGACCTCATCTCAGTCCCAATCTTCTTGTCCAGATACTCCTAATCTCTCCTCTGGGTTCTCTATCCAATTCCCAATCTTAATCCCATCCCATCTCCTAGTCCCAATCTCCCACCCTGGGCTTCTCATACCAGTACCACTTGCAAGCGCCCTGCCACAGTTTGTGTGCCCAGCCATTTCCAGTTTGCTTACTGGTTTCCCTTCCAGTCTGTCATCCCACCACCCTCACTGGAACTCAGCCCCAGGCTCCTGACCCAGACAGTTCCAGGCTCTCCCAGGCAAATCTGAGTCCCAGTTCCTGTCCCCACCAGTTCTTTGCCCCAGCTCTTTGCAAGTCTCTATTGAGCATGTGCTAACTGACATTTTTCAAAGGCTGATAACCTGGCTAAAAATGGGTAGTTTTTCATAGGGACAGAAAAAGATATATCCTTGATAGGAGGGCACCCCCTCTACCAAATTTCAGTTTTCTGCCCCAAAGCATTGCAGTACTAGAGTTTCTCAATGAAACAGTTGTGAGAATATTTTTAACATGGACATAATGTAATTTTCCTTAATCCCATTCTCAGAATTGGCTGAACTGTTTTAGCTGAAATTTTACAGAAGAAAAGTCAAGCTGAGGCAGATATCCAGAATGGAAACTATACAATTCAAGGGTGAAAATTTGGCCAAATTTGCCACGGTCAATTCAAACTCTTTGGTTTGATTGAGTCAAGAGCCGCTCATTCGATCCAGAGTTCAACTCAGTAACTCTACCCCCATAAGAAGAGTAATGCTGAGTTGAAGGGAAGGAATTTCCCTTCGATTCAGCACTGTGGAGCCATGGAGGTAAGGGGAAGTTACAGAACTGAAAGGGAGATACGCAACCTATTTTATGGAGTTTACGTATCTCCCTTTGACTGCCACCGAAAATGGCAGCACTTGTAGACCGGGCCATTTGCAAAATTAGAAGCAGCTAAAAACAGGATCATCTATTCTAAAGGGAAGGGTCAGGCAACCTGAACTATATGTGTCACTATTAACTCTGCCTATAATAAATCATATGTGTGAAAACCTAGTAATGGAGATAGGAACATGCATACTACACACTCACGGTTAAAACAAAAGAAAACAATTTCATTTTCCATAAGAACACTCCCTAATTTTTTGCAATGGTTCACTGATGATGTGGATGCTTGTTAGCTTATTCTGTTTGTCCACAGTGATACAACCTAGTGTGAAATGAAAGGATGTGAAACCTCATGGGCAGTAGAGAAGAGCTAAAATTTTCAAACCTGGGTGCCTAGAATTAGACACCTAAGTCCATACTTAGGCACAGAAATAAGCGGCTTAATTTTCAAAGGTGCTGATTACCCACAATTCTCACTGAAGTGTTTGGCGTGTTGGATGTAAATCATATCCTGTGAGAAACACCTTTTATGAAACAAAGTGATGTATTCACTTCTATCCCGTCAGAAAAACCACTTAATGCTATATAAAGGCAAGTTCTCCTGAAGTAAGACCTGCTTGACTTCAGCACAGCCCAACTGATTTCAGTTGTGGTTGCACATGTGAATTGCAAAAGAGAATTTGAGCCGGACCATATTTCAAAAGTAAAATTTCATTCTCGCTAAGTTTTGTATGGCTGATGCTCTGGTGAGGCTGACAAATGATTGAATTCTTCAGGGCAGGGTTGTATCATATAACTGCATCCACCCTCCAAATTCTGCCAATCGTAACAAATTTCTTTAAAGCTTAGCTTCAGAATCCAAACAGTGCTTTGCCTGCTTGAGAACCAGCTGCTGCGTTTTCTCAGAGTTGAAAACTGCACTGTCGGCAATATCACAAAAGCGATTTCTTTATCAAAGGTCATTACCAATTATTTTGTAAAGAACTGACGCTTCAGTAATTACTTGATTTTATCTTTTTTTTATGTAGGTCATTTATATTTCATTATTGTCATGTTATGGCCTATCTGCTTGCAAAGAGGCATATATTAAAAACAGCACTTTTGCCTCAGTCTCAGCATTATTACCCTATATTTCATTTGTCATTTTATCTTCTGTTCTGGAGAAGATCGTGGCTTGTTAGTTAGTGCTATATAAACAAACACACACAGACGGACACATATGCATGTTCTCCTCCCAACAGTCTCGCTCTGTTTTCATTTGCCTCCCGACAGAGTGCACACTTAAGATTTTCCTTTATTTTCATTTTTTAATGCAGTGGATGATAGGTCTCCTAATGCAGGTCTCCTTACTATTACTAACATCACTGTCCTATAAGAGGAAGCCGCAAGGGAGTGCCCTATCTGGTATTTTTTGTTCTTTTCTCAGAAATCAAAGGAAAGCATTATTTTGATTCTACCTAGCTCTCACATGTCTCTGCAGAAGAGAGCCATTCCCATTTCCCAACTCTTTACGACACCTCACATAAAGGCAAGGCAGGATGCTTGGGCCTGTTCCTTCTGTGGTCTTCTTGGATGTCCCATATCCCAAAGGAGGCAAGGAGCAGTCAGGAAGAGCTGAGGACATGTTCCCTCTTCTCCGGTTTGCTCTGCAGTCCTGGTGCAGTTAGGGAAGGAAGTTGAATTCTGCAATGACGGGTAGGAACATATATACTTGTCATCCATGTTGGGAGTCTCCTAGAGCAGTGCCGTGACACACTGGTGTGTCATGAGAACTGCCTAAGTGTGCAGTGCAATTTTGTACAAGGTAATGAAAATCAATGTAAAACAAACATTGTTTCATCTTAAACAATATTCTGTCCAACCAAAATTACAACTCATAAAACTCATGAAAAATTAATCATCAAATTAAAAGCAAGGTATCGGTCTTTCAATTCTAAAATATGAACATATCCTGGGGAGCCGAGGACCTCCCCCTGGACCTAACTAGTTGACTTAGAGAGTCTAATGTAGACTTTCTAAGTCGACTTAGTAAAGCCAGGTTTAAGTTGACTTAAGAGTCCCGTGTAGACTCACTAAGTCGTCTTAATAGGGTCGACTTAAAGTCGACTTAGTAAAGTTGACTTGGTAAAGTCGACCTAAATTTCTCAGTGTAGACATAGCCATTGTGTGGGCAATAAATAACATGATCTGGACCTTAGTTTCTTCCCCTAAATATTAAAAATTACAAACCAAAACCAAAACCCACCCTACAAGCAATCACCTACTACCCTCCTACCCTCTTTTCTGCCCCAGACCAAGGTGAAGAAAAATGTTTCCACTAAGGTACTTCTAACACTTCAAAGTAACAATTTCCAGTCTGGAGGACCACATTGCCGGTCATTGTTTTCAACCCTATCACTGCAGATGTGAGCTAATGCACAGAGCCTAGCAAGTGATATTGACTAGTCTATACATGGCAGTCAGTCTTTTCCCTCCAGACAGTGGAGGCAGAAGGTTTCTTCTTTCATGTTCTTTGTCCTTATTGGGGCAAACTGGCTCTCATCTCTCCTCAGAGTAGTTTGTGGGTGGTGATTTTTTGTATGGGGAGCTGTCTTCTTCTTTCCCTCTCTGATGCCCTTTGGGAGGAAGAGCTAGATCAGTGGAAAAATGTCATGTAAAGCTGAATACTCAGCATTAGCTTGGCTTCTCATGCTGGGATACAAAATGGAGTTCTCTCTCCTATCCTGCGAAAAGGGGGTTGGGGCTTGGTTTTTCAGGTGTGCCAGTCTGGCTTTTATCCCAGTACCCATTCCTCTTCTTTTATGACTCACCCTCACTTGGTATTGAGGTCTCAGGCACATAGGTTAGTTGTGTGGTTTGAGTTTCCTATTTCCAGACCAAGTGCTTCTGTCTGTATATGTGGGCACCACAGGGAGCACTTCTCACATGTCTGCACAGTGGCGAGGGTGCTACATAGAAAATTAAACGCTGCAAATATCAGTGTTCTTCCCAGTGTTTTCCTTGGTATGATGAAAATGGGTGTGATAAAGTATTGCTCTTGTTAATGGCTTAGTAAATGTTGCAAGGTGTGGCTGGCAGGGGATTGTGAGACAGGAAATGGAGGAGAATGTGACTGCCCCTTGCTGACAAGTTCTGTTTATGACACCAATACACTGTCACATTGGAGTAGCAGCACATCACGATTGCCTGTGCCATTTTTAACAGCTGTAAAAGTGCAACTATGCAGGCTCTAAATATATTGTATTAGTGGAAATGATTGAAGTGAATGTGTGCTAAATTATTAGAGCTGAGCAAGTAATTTGTGATAAATAACTGATCCAAAGCTTTAAGCCTCTTTCTGAGATCACACACTCTCCATGGATAGATCTGGACTTTCTTTCAGTTAGTCAAATACGTTCTTTCAGCTTTACAGATTGATTTCAAACAATCGGTTGCAAGTATTCAATATAATGTATTATTCACTACTGGAGGTGTGCTGTTTGGATGCGATTGGTGAGACAGATCACATATCATTTCTAATCCCTCATTATATTGATCCCTCAAGCCAGAGCCAGATTAAGGGGCCTTGGGCTGCCTATCACTGGGCCCCCTCCCCTGGCTTGGGGCCCCAGCCTCCCACCACCATGGGGCCTTCTTGCTTGGGGCCCCTGCCATAACAGCCTGAAGGCAGGCCAGCACTGGGGGGACCCTGGAGCTGGAGGCCACTCTCTGCAGCGATCCTGTCCTGGCCCCAGTCCAGCTGGTGCACAGGGCAGCCTCTGGTGCAGGGCCACGAGCCCTGGAAGGCTGTGCCAGAGGCTGCACCATGCACCAGCTGGCCCCACCCCTGAAGCAGAACTATCTTGTGTCAGCCCACCCCACCCACAAGGCACGAACCAGCCAGTCTGGGGGTGGGGTGGGCAGACTGCAGGGCCCAGCCTCTGGCTCCAGGGTCCTGCCACCCCCGTGCTGGCAGGGGTCCTCCCAGCACTGCCCAGGCCCTGGCCGCTGGCACTGTGGGAGCTGAGTGGGGTGGTGGGACCCACCTGGGCCTTGGGGGCTGGAGCCTGGGACTCCCCTTTAGGCCAGTCTATAACCAGTTCACTATTCACCTCTGGCACCCCTCCTTGCAGCTCATCTAGGGACTAGCTTTCCTATTCCACGGACACTTAATCTGACCCTACAGGATGTAGGGTGGTCTTCTTTGTGACTTGGCTCTCTGGATGAACTGTTAGGTCTCCCCTTCCAGAGGATTTGTCTCTCTGGATGAACTGTCCTCTGCCTTTTGAGGCAGTCCTCGTTTCTACTTCCAAGGTTTTGCCACTTCTCTAGTGACTGCTAAGGAAACTCAGGCCCACCGTCTTCTCTGGGTTCTAGTCCAGGAGCCCTATTCTCCACAACTATGGTGTACTTACTCCCAGATCTGTTTATGTCTTCCCTGGGTTCCTCCTTCCATCATCTGGCACCTCTGGGTTTACCATCTGTCTGAGCTTTTTCCACTCCCTGTGGCCACTTTTGCATCTTGCTGGACACTGTAATCCATAACAAACTTCTCTCTTATAAGGAAGGCTATGTCTACACTAGAAAAGTTAAGTTGACTTTGTTAAGTTGACTTAATAAAGGCCAACTTTAAGTCGACTTAACTTTTCCAGTGTAGACATACCCCTTGTCGACCTTATTAAGTCGACTTAATGCTTTAAATCAACTTAATCAGGTTGATTTAGGTGCTAATCCCCATCCACACTAGCTTTAAGTCAACTTAAGGAGTTGACCTAAGGCTTAAATCAACCTAAAATGAGGTGTTATTAAGTCAATTTAAGCTTTCCTTAAGTTGACTTAAGGAAATGCATAAATTGACTTGATAAAAGCCCATTGCGGACGTGGCTTTGTTTAGATCGACTTAAGCCTCCTTAAATTGATCTAAATTGCCAGTGTAGCTGCACCCGAAGTGACTACAGACTATTTTCTCATGTTGCCCACTTCTATTCTCAGCTTCTTAGTTTTATAGAAGCCCTGCCTATTTCTGCCAAGGTGAGCTTCATCCTTAATTAAGCACCTACTCATGTGGTTCATCTCTGATAGGTTTACATTCCCTAGTATTTTTTACACAGAAACTGTGAATGTGCTGTCTGTGAAAGGTAAAGTAAATGCTATGGGATGATCTTTGGAAAGGAAGAAGCAGCTGGTTTTAATCTGGGTTTCTTCAGTGGATTTACTCTGGACTGATACTGGTAACTGAGGCAAGTTCTGGTCCATTTTTCTTTCCTTTCTATCTATTAAATCATCCCTCAGTGCACATATGGATGTATCCATCATTCTTATTAATTTTGCTCCACCAAAATGTGCGCCAGAGATCTTACAGAAGGGATAAAATACTCATGATCCCTGCCCTGATTTGTTTGAGTAGTGGGCAAAACATAAAGGTGGCTCTGAGCCATCTTTCTCTCCTGCCCACCCCAAATTGCAGCAGACAGCTTGAGCCAGCCAACATCTTCAGAACTGGGAACAAAAGCTTGTTTAGTCTCATACCCTAACATATTTCCGTTATATATCATCACTGATGACAAAGTGTGGGCAATGTTCAATAACAAAATAGTATTGCATTTTTTTAGTTCTCTATTTTTCAGCTATGAAAATTTCCAGGAAGGGCTATTTCCTGCTTTATAATGAGCAGCCTAGTAGGGGAAAGAAAAGGAAGTGAGTGTTTGATGCTAGGTAGTTGTTTCACTAAATGACAAATCAAAGGGAAACATTGCTCACTTTGCTAATTCTGTGAGGAGTTTGTCTTATGTTACCATTTATGTTTCCCTATTGCCAGAAGAGTATTTTAATAATCTACATAGCATTTAATTACAATTCAGTTACCTGACATAAATAATATCAGTGCCCTTTAAAATAACAAATCTCTTGCGTGACATATCTGAGTAATAAAACCTGACAGGTGGTTGTTATTATTCTGCAAATCTGACTGTCTTCGATAGCACTGGATGCTTTTTAATAAAACAACCCATGGTTATAATCCAGGAATGGCCAAAACAAAGCCCACAGAGTTTTACATGTCAGTTCCCAGCGGTCTTTATCTTTTATGTGAAGGTGTATTGTACAGAGACCCCCCAAACAGACTATACATTGTTCCATTTTGGTCCTGAAAACTCAGAACAGGACAGAGAACTGTCATTGCATACCCATATTAAAGATTAGACAGTGGCAATCTCATGAGGAAGAGCCATGGTTTAGTGGCTAGAGCAGGGGTAGGGAACCTTTTTGTCTGAGAGAGCCATGAACGCCACATATTTTAAAATGTAATTCCGTGAGAGCCATACAATATGTTTAAAACTAAATACAAGTAAATGTGTGCATTTTATGTTTTAATTAATTGAATTTGAATTACTTTTAATTGAAATTTAATTTTAGAAAGGTTTTTTAAAAACCTTTAAAAAAGGTTTTTAATTAAAATTAATTTTTAAAGGTTGGGTTTTTTTAAAAAGGAAGGAAAAAAAGAAGGGAGGAAGGAAGGAAGAGAGAGAAAAAGAGAGAAGAAAGGAAAAGAGAGAGAGAAAAAGGAAGGAAGAGAAAAAAGAAAGAAGGAAAGAAGTGGAAAGAAGGAAGAGGAAGGAAAGAAGAGAAAGAAAGAAAAAAGAAGGAAAGAAAAAAGAAGGAAAGAAGGAAAAAAGAGAAAGGAAGAGAAAGAGGAAGAAAGAAAAAAGAAGGAAGGCAAAGAAGAGAAAGAAGGAAAGAAAAAGGAAAGCAAAGGAGAGAAAGAAGGAAAGAAAAAGGGAGAAAGAAAAAAGAGAGAAGGGAGAGAAAGAAGGAAGGAAGAGAAAGGGAGAGAAAGAAGGAAGGAAGAGAAAGAAGGAAGAAAAAGAAGAAAAGAAGAAAGGGGAAGGAAAGAAGAGAAGGATGAGAAAGGAAGGAAGCAAAGAAAGAGAAAGAAGGAAAGAAAGAAAAAAGAAGGAAGAGAAAGGAAAGAAGGAAGCAAAGAAAGAAAGAAAGAAAGAAAGAAAGAAAGAAAGAAAGAAAGAAAGCAAGCCAACGCCGCCATCGGGGGAGGACCCTACCGCGGCCCTGGGAAGCCGCCGGTGGGGGGGGGAGCAGACCCCAGCCCCGGAGGCTGATCCCGGCCCCATGCTGGGAGGCCGGGGCCGTGGATTAGCCCGGCCCCAGCCCCGGGAAGGAGGCGGTCGGGGGGTGAGAGCCCGGGATCCCGCCGCTGCTGCAGCCACCCGGCTGTGTGAGGCAGGCAGGCAGGCCCACGCTCCTGATCTGAGCCTGCCTGTCCCACCCTGGGGGCGGGGAGGGCCAGCCCAGAGGCCGGGCGCAGGCTGGGTGTGCCGCGGCCCTGGGGGTTGGAGGGAGCGGCGGGGGCTGCCGGGCTGTGCGGGGGTCCCTCACTGCTGTGCGGGGGTTGCGACGGCCGCTGCGCGGCCGCGCGCCCACGCAGCTTAGAGGGAACACTGGCAGCGAGCCAGATGCAGCCATCAAAAGAGCCACATCTGGCTCACGAGACATAGGTTCCCGACCCCTGGGCTAGAGGAAGAGCTGGCTGAGGGCCTGATCCAATGCCAATTGAAGTCAGTGGAAAGACGCTCAGGGTGCGTCTACACTTGTAAATTAAGTCGACATAACCTTGCTTAAGTCGACTTAATTTACTCTGCCTCTACACTACACTTTCCTTAAGTCGACTTAAGCAGCTGCTTAAGTCAACTTAAGGAAAATTTAAGTCGACTTTACTAAACCTCATTTTAAGTCAACTTTCTGCTTAAGTCGACTTTCTAAAGTCGACTTAAGCCAATGTAGACGTGGAGTCTTTAAGTCAACTTAGGGGACTCCAGGGCTTCCCCAGTGCCCTCCCTGCCAGGGGCGCTGGCACAGGGAGAGCCTGGCATGCCCCCCCAAAGGGCAGGGCAGAGCCCTGCCCACCCTTCCCCTATGCCCTGCCAGGGTCCCTGTCCCCCTTTGCCCCATTGTATCCAGGTACAATGGGGCAAAGGCTGAGCCCTCTGGCACTTGGCAAGGTGTGCTCCCCTGCCACCGTGGATCTGTCCCAGGTCCACCTAGCCCCTACAAGTCGACCTAGGCGTCCAGTGTGGAGGCTCTAGGTCGACTTTGTAGGGTCCCCCCCTAAGTCGACTTAAAATTTAAGCGTGGACATGCTAAATCGACTTAACATAGTCGACTTAGCTAAGTCGACCTAAATTAACAAGTGTAGACATAGCCTCATTGACTTTAATAAGCATTGGTTCAAACCCTGAGAGTCATCAACCTAGATTCTCTTCCCAACTCGGCTATTGAGTCACTGTGTGACTTTGCACAAATCAATCACATAGCTTCTTGGCCCCTCATTTTCTATCAGTAAAAATACGGGGATGCTAATGTTTGCATATCTCATGTTGTGTGGATTGACTGAGTAATTAATCAGTTTCTGTAATACATTGTGCAGTTCCTAGAATGAAAGACATTACAGAAATGCAAAATAGAATCTGCTTCATCATGCCAATTTGATACAATCTTCCAGCTCCCTTCTCTGTTGATGAACACATCCCTTTCTTCCTCTCTGATATCTCCTCATGGATGTCCCACCACTTCCTTAAATTATACAGAGCAGAAACCACTCATTCTTCTTCTAAATGCTCCATCTTTCCCTCTTTTTCTATCACTATTGATATCTTCACCACCTTCCTTCTCACAAAGGCATACAGCTATAGGGTTATGCTTCATTCCTCCCTTCTCATCTGTTCTTTTACCCAGGAACTCATCAAATGTTGTTGCTTCTCTCCATATAAATGCCTTCTCCTCACTTGTAAAGCCTTGCATGGCTCTGACTTAGCCTAGCCTTCCTCTCCCTGTGCCACTCTTCACCATACCCCCTGTGCCCAGAGAACTCTTCCATCCTTCTTGCTGTCTTTGTCCTTTCCTCTCATTCTCCTCTTTGTTGCTGCTTACGGCTGGAATCACAACCCCCCTACTGTGAACCGAAAGGTCTCAGTCTCCCTTTTAGCCCCCTCCTCAGAAGCAATTGCTGTCCACCAACAATGCCACTCCTTGTTGTCTACACCTCCTTTTGTTTTCCTCCTCTCAGTATAACAATATTAGACTCTGTCTAGCAGAACTGCCTTCCCCCTGCAGCCTCCCTCATCTGGAAGGAGACTGCTGTGATGAAGTACCTTTCATGGTAGTATGGGGAACGCAGGCAAGGGAAGCAAAGAAGGATATCCTGGGTCCTTGGACATGTTATGACAGCTTTTCTCTGCTCTGTCTGTGCCTGGCTACTTGGGGACCCTCACAGCAATGGGAGATCCAAGGGTGACCTAGAACTCATATGCCACTTGGCCTCCAGTGCAGGGATACAGAACGCAGTCATCCTAACGGTGTGTAAATGCTGAATCTTCAAGCTGACAATTGAAGGGCCAACATCTTTTACTATTTCATTGGTAAGGATTCCCTCTGACAGATGGTGTCCCAGTGAGCTCCAGTTACTGGAACAGCCCCCTGGGTCCACAGGCAGCCAGTGCAATTTAGAGTACCCCCAACTGAGCCAAGGATTGAATGATGGGAGGTTTCAGGGTGCATCTTTGTACCACCTTCCTAGCCTGTGATGAACACTTACCAGCCACAGCTCAGAAAATGGCCCAGAGTGATTTCTATGGAGGCCTACAAGCCTTGGGAACAGGTGTCTTGCTTTCTAAGTGGCAGGAAAAGGAGCAAAATACAAACAGCTTCTCTAATCTACCCTGACTTGCAAGGATCCATCTTTGATTGAGAGAGTGTAGTTAGATTTCCCCCTCAGTTCAGTCCTCAGCCTCTCTGCTAAGGCTGCCAACAAGGTACGGTAGTTAGTGTCAGTCATGATTTTTTTTTTTTTAAATGAAGAATCATGTGCATGAGGAATAGGACTGAGGCCATCCACTTATTTCATACAGGCCACCAGCCAGCTGCCAGATAGTAATGAGCCTTAATGACCTTAATCTACCTTTGTTCTTAGTGCAAGACAAGTGTATTTAAAAGGGTTGGAAAATACATGTGATCATCGTCTTTTGCCAGATGTGTGAGTCAAATTAGCAGCAAGAGACAAGCTGAGAACGAATGCATGTCAGCTCACAGAAGGGCTGAGAAAAGCAGCTTCAGTTCAGGATGGAAAGAGGAGAGGTTACTCACTACATGGTTTCCTGACCTGGGTAAAGCAAAAGCTACAAAAAAGGCTGCAGGGTGTCTATAAATCAGCACAGTCAATCACAGCATGAGGGATGCTCTGTTAAAAATTAAAATGTAGAAATGATTGGTGACCTGACATATGCCAGAGGAAGTTAAGGAAGCAAAGTTACAGATGATAGAAACTGTGAGTGTGAACAGAAGATGTGAGACACAAAAATGTCTTCAGGAAAGGTGGCAATAGCTCGTAAGTCAGATGAGACAGGGAAGGGATCTGGGAAAAACAAGATGGAAAGTGAAAATGCAAACACCAATGATTGACTGTAAATGTTAAAAACAACCAAAGATCAAGATCTACAGGAAGGCTACCCACTGACAAAGAAAGAAAAAGCAAACGAAAACAGCACTGTGTAGCACTTTGCAATGATAAAACCCAGATCAGGTCACCCAAGAGTGATGGTTCATTTAATCGCTATGAAACTATGAAAAAAAATCCTAATTCATTTATAGGCAATATCTATTTGTCCTGTATCATAACAGATACATCATTTACCTTTCCTATCCTTTATAACTGGAACCTAACATCAGTTGGGTAGTGATGGTTGCTCTGTTGTCAGGCATCGGACAACTATTTGGAAAAAGCTAATTTAAATAGGTGTGCCCTGACCACATTATCTGGTGAAGTTTAAAGCTAGCTTTCAGAAGTTTTAGGCCTGATTGGTGCACTTAGGGGCTGACTGTCATCTCATTAAACCCTGTTTTATATTGATTTTCTGTAAAGTTGCTCCTGACTCACACAAATGCAGGTGAGAAGAGATTCAAAGCCTTAATTTACCCTCACAAATACCATGATTAAAAATGTAAACATGCTAATTGTGCATGCAAATGACCAGGTGGAAGCAGAAGGCCAGATTGTAATAATTGATAACAACATATTCTGACAACAGAGAATGTGTTCAACCACTTGTCAAAAGGGTCTTTGGTAAGAACACGCTTTTTCACCTAGCAACTGGGTGGAATGTATAATAAAAAGAAAGGTGCCTCAGAAAATTGCTACCCTGCTAAGTGTTTTTGATAATATAAAAGCTTTAATTCTCTTATTTTTGGACAAGGTTTAAATCACCTGCCCCCTCAGCAAGCCGGGCATTTCAGATGCACATGTTGTCAGATGCATGACTATCGGAACTTTTTATCATCCAGTTGGTAAACTGCAACATTAAATATCACAGGCCAAATTCTGTGAGGGTGAATTTTTTCATTGTATAAAGCTCAATGTGAAGGTTATGCCTTATTTTGAGGGCATAAGTGGGATTTAAGTGCATAGGCTTTATGAGTGCAGAGTTAAAATCCAGCTTTAAATTTTCATCTGAATAGTCATTTGGGTTAAAAAAAAATTTTTAAAAAGTTAGGAGCATAGCCATGTACTTTTACTGTGCATCCCACAGGGAGAAGCTTCGAGACAAAGACCTATGGCTCTTTAATTAAGGGAGCTGGTAGTAACCCCTATTTCAAGGCCAGGCTCAAGTCATTGAAAAAGCAATAGGAACACTTGGAAATTGCTGAAGAAACTGTAATAGGTGGGGCAAAGAGTAGGGCTAGCTGGTTGCCAGCCACCTAAACCTGGCAGATGGTCCTAGGTGTGCATGCCCTCCTCTGGGGACAATATGTGGGTCAGGAACACTCCACCTGCAGGCCTGAGGGAGGGGAGAGAGAAAGTCAGATTGGGCTCCTCCCTTTGCAAACCCACTTGGACCTTGAGCTGGTTGTCCTATTCCTTCCTCAATGAGGCAACCACATGGGGCTGGACCTCCACGAATTCCCTGAGAGAGAAATAGAGCTGAGATAGTAGGGTCCTCCCAACCATCCCTCCACACCCAGATATGGCTGCAGTGTTGTATGTCTCCATTTGCCCCCATGGGACAGGAGTTACCTTCCTTCCTAGGAGGGAGAACAGAAGACAGATGGGCAGACCTTCCCTCACAGCCACCCCATGGACTAAACACCTGGATTCTGTGGTTCATTCACCACACTGAAATAATAGCCATCTGCTGCTGCGAGCTCATATAGTTTGTTCTGTTGTCCAAGTGGTAGAATTCAATGCTCTCATTTAAGGTTCAAACTTGATGCTCCTTGATAGTGGCATTGTTCGTTGCAGCTTTTTCCTTAACAAGACAAAAACCTAGGAAATAACATACAGACATTTGTGTTAAAGAAATATTATTCCAGTTGCAAAGTCAAACACTTGAAAACTAGGAAATGTCAATTTACAGTTGTTTTAGTAATCTTAATTCTCCTCCCTTGTGCTTATGAATTATGATATGGCCCTTAATTACATGACCACATGCTATTTTTTTCCACAGGCTCTTGCCTCATTCAGTGCACAGGATGGATGCACAAAGAGCAGAATTAAGGCTCCAAAGGCAACTGTGACTCTGGTATTTTCTAAATTATATATATCCTTACCTTTAAGGACTGTTTTTGTAATATATCTATGATATATTTTATAGATAGATAGATAGATTGAGAAGGTCTGGTTTTGTAATATATGCATATATGATATATTAGTATCATGTATGCATATATATAAGGATTGTATTTATAGTATCTTGCAAAATAAATACAAAAAACTAATTTTCTTACAAATGGAACCTCGTTAGATAACTTCACGAAGGAATTTACACAGTTTAATTAAAGAAGCACTGCTGCCTTGTTTCTCCATGTACTACGAAAAGAAAGCAAATAGTTTTAAAATATTACACTCAATTATACTTATAAATCTTGCACAGGTAATGAACATATTCTTTAGATTGCAGGAAAAGCTGGACACTTATCTTACTCTGTAAGATAAAATACCACATCCATATAATGCATTGCTAAGCTTTCCTCTTCCCATACACATTGCCCAGAATCCCATTTTCCATTAAATAATAATCATTGTAATTAATAGACTAGTTATTTTATCTCCCTAATCTGGTTACAGTAATTTATCAAAGGTATGTAAATGAATGAGAAAAAAGCAGTTCATTATTATTTTCTAAAGGGTACATGTTTCTTGCTGAAGCATGTAAAATGTAATTCTCTTGAACTTAATAAGATACTTGACTTCATGTAATTCTTGGAAAGAAAACCCATTCAATCCTTTACTTTATGTCACACTCAATTTGTTTTACTTACATTTTTCTTGCAGTTAATAATTGCTAATGGGCTGTTTTTCTGCATGCACTTCTTATGACCATCAAAGATGCCACTGATGGATAGATGGATAGGATATAATTCTTGCCCTGGTTTTCATTACATAATTCTCTATACCACACTGCAGATAAAGGAAACACATTGAGGGGATGCCAACCTGGATATGTTGTGAAGTTGTGTTCTGCCTTGTAGTGTTATCAGTCCTCACCCTTTAAAACGGTGTGGGGAGAAAGAGTTCTAATGTGTGACTCATTAACACATATGCTACCGACCCTCCCGTCTACTCCTGAGCTGCGCTGCTGATTAATAATTGATATTCCAATGAAATCAATGGCATCTCGGGCTGTACCAGCTAGTCTACGGCTGGCAGCACAGCACATTTTATCTTGTGGTTCATTTGGGTGCAGTTAAAATACAGGCCAAGCAGAGTTAGTTCTGATGTCTTTGCCCCTGTCATTTCCTTGGGCCAAATAAGCCAGCTTAAAGAATGATGGCACTATATGGCCTCTTGTATCCATGGGAGAAAAGTCATACATTATATTTTATCGAGCTGATCTGGCAGGCTTTACCCATCCGTGGGACTTTTGCCTGAGTAAGAACTGCAGGATCAGGAGCTATACGAGTGACTTGAATGGTTAAGCTGTCTAGTTTCCAAATCATTAATTCAAAACTAGTACAAAAACATGGGGAAATATTCCGTTGTATAATGCCCCTACTAATAGAAACAAACAAAGTCCTGTGGCACTTTTAAAGACTAACAGATTTATTTATCTGTAAGCACCCAGATGAAAGGGATCTAATTAATGATAGCACCTGAGATTAGAGGCACTTTAACGAACTCTAACTGTTGATGTATAAAGACGTAAAGTCCCGTCCAATTAATAACAAGGAGATAAAACACCTGTATTTAACAGGGCAGATGCTGCTTTTTTCGTTAAATGCAGAGATGAAATTGACTTTTAAAGGTCCCACTATAACTTTCTTTCCTATTATTTGATTCTCTATTCGTTTCATGTGTTACGAGAAGAAAATACAATCTAAGCTCAGATTCCACACCGGTATGAGTAAGAACTAGATGCTATCTGTAATTTAACTAAGGGTGATGTACACAGTAGAAGATGAGGCAGCTTTACTCGGTAGAGAATGAGGATGAGAATGACCTGCTATGTTTCAAGTGTCTCCAGCGTATATTCACCAGCTTCTTGCAACCTATACCAAATGGCTTTACCAAGTGGAGTGCAACAGAGTAACTATTTAGCAGTGCACATAAACACTAGAGAACACCTTGTCCGACTGAATGTCACATCCCTTTCTAGTGGCTGGACCAGGCTCCAACATTAAACAGCTAATGGAATTACTCTAGTTCAAGTGGTACAAGTCTGTGCTTTGGTGGCTAAGTTCCAAATTTATACTGTTGGTCATTCATATACCCACATATTATCCAACTGAGTCACTGCGCTGTAAAAATGAATCCTGCAAATCGTTAACTACATTCCAATTAGGTTCAGACAATGGTTAGGGCCAGTTTATCAATGGACTATTCATAGCATTCTTTTTCTATTGGCACAAACCTAGCCCAATGGAAACAAACATATTGTTCCCACTTTACAGATTTTTGAGGGCTTGGTGCAGATTTCTACACAAAATAATCATGCTTTTCATCTCTGCAGTGGCTTTCTTCTCGGGATTGCTACAAACATTAGTTATTCATCCTCTACACACTCCCCTCTGGCAAGGATGTTTTATCGTATACATTTTTACAAATAGGGACGACACAGAGAGCAATGGTCGCAGAACAAGGGCTGGATCATACATGTCATTGTGCTTTCAACCCCAATTCTAGTAACTAATCCCATTTCTCAAGTGTCTTCTTTCTGGCATCTCATGATGTTTAAAATACATAAACTGCACATTGGCTTTATGGAGGTTACATTTATAAATCAGACGGGTTTCCATGGCTCTCAAGATTACTGTGGCTATGTCTACACTTAGGGATTTAGGTCGACTTAAATATGTCAACTTTAATAAGTTGACTTTAAATCGACCTTATTAAGTCGACTTAGAGAGTCCACACAGGACTCCTACGTCGACTTAAAGAGGGCCTTACTAACTCGACTTAGAGAGTCTATGCTAGACTCTCTAAGTCGACTAGTTAGGTTCAGGGAGAGACAGCCCCGCACGGGGCTGGACCTCCCCGAGGCAGCAAGGCCCGCAGTGGTCCAGGGGAGAAGGGACCATGGAGTTCCTTTCTGCCCCGGACCGCTCGGCTCCCTTCTGGCAGGGACCGCTCAAGTCCCGGGCAGAAGGGAGCCCTTCTGGCTGGGACCCGCAGTGGTCTGCCAGGACCCCACAGGAGCCTCCGGGGGCTTCCCGGGAGCTGGAGCGTGGTCCCAGCTAGAAGGGAGCTGCAGGGCTCCGTTCTGGCCCGGACCTCTGGGGTCCCGGCAGAAAGGAGCCCGTGCTCCCTTCTTGCCAGGACCCGCGGGGGTCCTGGAGAGAAGGAACCCCCGTGGTCCCTTCTTGCAGGGACTGCTTGGTCCCAGCTAGGAGGGAGCAGGGGATCCCTTCCCCCTTGCCCTAAGTCGACTAAGTAGACTTAGGGCGTCCACACTGCTTAAGTCGCCTTAAGCATTAAAGTCAACTTTATAGTAGATTTTATAAAGTCCACTTTAAATTTCCTTAAGTTGACTTAAGCAGCAGCTTTAGTCAACTTAAGGAAACTCCAGTGTGGGCGCAGAGTAAATTAAGTCGACTTAAGCCTGCTTAAGTCAACTTAATTTACTAGTGTAGATGCACCCTGTGAGCCTTGCAATGTTTGGTATTTTTCTTAAAGTCTCAGGTCCTAGAGTCATGTTATTTCATGGGACTCTGAGATTGCTTTTTTTTCAAACAATACATTACCAGCCCTCACAGTTATAGAGAAAATTTTGAGAGATCTCCTCAATATAACAAAACCAGAGGGCAAATAAAAATCTTTTAAAAACCCCTCATGATTTTCAAGCCAATCTCATGAGTTTTGAGGACCTGACCCTGATATTTGAAGACTTGGAGTTGGCCAGTTGGACCCTAACCCTTTGTATACTGGGTCTAAATGTGGGCATTGGAAATGTCTAGTTTACCTTTTATATGTTTATATGGAGCTCTAAGTGTCCCTAGATGTTTCTGCAGATCCTACATGCACAGTACTGTACCGTGATACTGTACATAATCAAAAAGCCTCAGTCAAGTCACACAACCAGAACCTGAGCCTCACTCCTGAACATTGCTCCTAACATATAAAATACATTGGGCCATCCTGATGAGGAAGTATTTTGTGTTTTCATTTCTTCTCTTCCATCCGTCTCTACAGGGGAGGGAATGACTGAGGATGCAGCGTGCTTAGAGCAAGGGTGAGAATTGAATACAGATTTTGGGCATCTCAATTTGTGAAGCAGCAAACTCCTTTGACCATTTATCAAGTTGTTTTGAGGAGCTTGATCCTGTTTGCCAGAAGTATGGAAGTCATGATAACATAGGCTTTCAAAAGTGGGAGAGAGTGAGGGCCAGATTTGTAAAGCTATTTAAGCAGAATTTTCCAAAGTATCGAGGCACCTACACCCATTTACATCAGTGGCAGATAAGCATGTAGATGGTTTGGAAAATTCCACTAGTTGCCTGAACACCTTTACAAATCTGGCCTGAAGTGTCAAGTCCCAAGTCACGGTGCACACAGTGGGAATTTTGGTGTATTGCATCTTATGGACTGTATCTGAAAGTTATAAATGCATTTTTAAAAATTTTCTGGCACTTTATTAGCTTGGTATCCAGCATTTTTAGTGGCACTATAACTTCACAGAGATTATAATAAAGAAATATTCCTTGCAGTGTGTACACACTAGGCAGTATTAATTATTTTATTTATTTGCACTTTTACAGTTGCTAAAAATGGACACCTGTCTATATGCTCAAGGGGTTCTTGATATAATTTTAAAATATATCAAAAGAGTACATCAATATAAGTGAAGAGTGTTATACATTTCAGTACATATCTTCCTAGCGAACCAAGCAAATGCTTCCCCCCCCCTCCAACAAATCCCATCTTTATCAGTAGACAAGCCTAGAATATGAAATCAGGCATACGTGTAGGGAAAGGAGGACCAAAGTTGAAACACATACAAATAATATGATTTGTTATTATATAGTAAGAAAAATCCATTGCTCTTTGCTATTTGGAAATAGAGAGTGTCAGAGGGTAGAAGTAAAGAGTCTGCATGGAAAGTGAAAAGATCTGATCAGAGCCGGAATTTGAAGAGACAAGGGCAGAAGCCAAATAAAGGAAAAGGAGGTGTCAAATGAATCATAGCAAATTTTGGAGTAGTGTGCTTAGGGTAATTTGGGTGAAGTGAGATGCAGGCAGAAAAGAAAAGAAAACCCCACCTTCATACTCATGTGCTCATAGCCCAGTGACCCCACTCTGATTTTAAGAACTGGGTCATAAGGGATTAAAGACATGTGGTGCCCACTGGATAGGCCAAGCATGTTAACATGCTCTCACACACCCACAGTCTAAAATCTAAATGAGTCTAAGAAGACACAGCTACTAATTGACGAAAATGCCAGGAGCAGTGGATTTTTACAAATGAAACCTAAACGACAGACTGAGCTGTCTTTTCTTCATTTCATTGCCACAATGATGCAAATGAGCCTGGACGAGATTGAGAAAGGCAGGATGCAAGCTCCGTAATCCTTTCTGCTGTTAAATTTGCAAAATCTAATACTACCGAGAAAGGCTCAAAACCACTGTTTAATGAAAGCTGAATCATTTAAGAGGTGTAACAAACTATCATTTCTGTTCTTGAGACCAAGAAACTCAATGGTTGAATATGATATCAGAAAATAATTATTCTGGGCTATACTGTGCATTGCATTTAAGAAATGTTTACAGTGAGGAATTAGGATTGAATTTAATGGTAGGTATTTATCTTACTGGCAATTTTAGATATTTATAGAGCACAAGTCAGCGTTGGGTATAGGTGGTGCTTTGACCCCTGGAATATATTTCTTTGTAAGTTATTTTTTAAATACTAAAACATGGCTTGATGCAGTAATTATAACTAAAATATGGAGAACAGGAAAAACATTGAAAATACGAATACAGGCTTAAAGCCTGAGATCTTTCCTTAGGGAAAAGTCCCACTGAATTCAAAAGATAGAGAAAGGTAGCCATGTCATCCTGTGCTGTCTCCTAAATTAGTCATCAATCTTACAATTGACTCTGATCTATGGCCACAGATTAGCCCCATAGAAGCCCATGAGATTTCACGGTGAGTCAGTTGTAGAAACATAATTTTAGATTGTTAATTCTTAGGCTCAGAGACCATATCTTTGTGTCTATATAGTGGTTAGAATGAATAATAATAATAATAATAATAATAATAATAATAATAATTAGAGCTGGTAAAAAAAATTATGGCTGAACAGTTTTCCATCAGAAAATGATGAGAGGATGAAATAAATCAAACAAGGAGTCTGGTGGCACTTTTAAAGACCAACAAATGTATTTATTGCATGAGCTTTCATGGGAGATAATCCCACTCCATCAGATGCTAGAAGCTTCAAGCATCTGAGAAAGTGGGATTTTCTCTCACGAAAGCTCATGCAATAAATAAATGTGTTGGTCTTTAAAAGTGCCAGCAGCAGTGGTGTTGCTGGCACCGGGCACACAGGGCACGTGCTCTGAGTCCCAGCACCACTGCCTCGAGTCTGATGGGGAACCTGGCTACCACTGGTGGCCCCATGCTGCCCCAGCAAGGGCTGAGGACCCGAGGTCCGATGTGGCCCCTGCCGCGGCCAGGGACCGAGGGCCCAGCCGCCTCTGGTGGCCTGATACGGCCTCCTCTGGGGCCGGGAATCCCCCAATGCAACCCCTGCTGGGGCTGGGGATCCAAGGTCTGGCTGCTGGCGTCCCAATCCAAACCCCACCGGGGCCGGGGACCCAGGACCCACGGCCTGATCGCCAGTGGTGGCCTGATGCGGCCCTCACCAGGGCTGGGACTGGGCTGCAGGCTGGCAGCAGCAGGAGCCTGATCAGGGCCCTAGTCAGGGACCCAGGGGATGGATTCCCCATGGAGGGGGGCAGATTGGAGGGCCCACAGGGACGGTTTGGGCCCCAAACCTATTTTTGGGGCAGTGACACCCCTGGCCACCAGACTCCTTGTTTGTTTTGCTGAACTAGACTAACATGGCTACCCCTTTGGATCTGTCAGGATGAAACAGAAATGTTTTGTAGAAATGGTCAAGAATGGAATCAATCAAATATTTGGATATAAAATGATCAAACAATTTAATTTTGATAAGATTAAAGCACTTCATTTCAAAGTGATATATTATATTATATTATATTATATTATATTATATTATATTATATTATATTGGTGTGTGTATTCCATATGTAGAGGAAAGCATAGGAGAAATTACAAAAATGGAACTAGGGGAGAGAAGACATTTTACAATCAATATGTCTGAACACAAATATCTAATGAATAACTGAAAGACTTTTTTCAACTGTGTTATTCAAGAGAGTTTCGTTGGGCAAGAGAAGGATTTTTAAAATTCCTTTAAAATCTCACAGCATTTTCTTAGGGAACTCTAATAAGCTTCACTTTTCTTCTGTCACCTCTCCACGGATGGACTTCTCTGCATTTCACTCAATTTACCAGAAGATGTTGGGAGTATTTCTTTCTCTTTAACCTATCCCTCTGTTTATACACTGAAATTTCCTTTCCCTCAATCAGAGCTACATTCAGCCCACACCCCAAGCTGCACATTACCGTGTGAGTAGTTCTACCACACTCCATTGGTCTACTCGCAGAGTAGGGTGGTACTCAACATGAATCAGGATGTCCAAGTTATCAAATGCCTGCTATTTGCTAACCTAAAGCATATGATGTTAAGGATGATAAGGCATGAGAACAAAGTAACACTAAAGCAAACATACAAAGAAGGCAAAATAACATTATCACAGGCTTGCAAAGGATTCTAAAATATTGCTTCCATGAGTCAGTCTGAGACACAGAATCACATTCATTGTAGCCCCCTGAGATTAAAGAAGTTCAAGTTTCCATTCTAGATAAATAAAGATTTCCTTAAAGCAGTTTAACAGCTGAAAAAAAAAAAGTGAAGACATCCATTTTCTGCAATCAGTTTTACAGTGGCAGGTGCATTTCAAGGGGCATGGCCCTTAGCAGGACCCAAGGGCTGGCCAGAGCATTGCCAATTAATCATCCAGTTAAATGCACTTGACAGCTTGGAGACGTCTCTGATTCTTTCTCTTGTGATTGCATTGCTAATTTGGCTCTTTACATTTACCGAGAACAAGCAAAACTTAAGGAAAAACTATTTTTTTTCATATATATATATATATATATATATGAGAAAAAAGAGAGTTGGATCAATAGTAAGACATGAGCTACTAATTCAAACAAACATTTTATACATCACAAGGCCCAGCTAATTTTCAATGGCACTATTTGTTAATCTACATCAGCCAATATAAATACTTTGTCAATGTTCTGTTACCCATCTTCCCCGCCCCACACTCTAGCTTGCTTGTTTGTCTGATCCACCCATTGTATCTTGTCTTTTAGACTGCAAGCTCTCTGATCATTTACTATATATTTGTGCAGTGTCCAGCACAAGGAGACTTTGATTGGAGGGTGCTACCACTTCATAAAAGTTAAATGTTAGTATTGTCCCAGGCCTGAAAGCTAAGACATGTGTACAACCTCTGTGACTTTGCTGAGTGTCTGTGAGGCTTTGCGTTACAACAGGGGTCTGACTGCCCATGTGAAACAGGTTTCAGGATCAAGGCCTAAATATGTAAACTACCATATTTTAAAGGGTTGGTTCACTTGTGGTAAGGGGAAGTGGCTTTAGCCAAGTAAAGTCTGTGCTCCATCTTTGTTTCCTGTAAACTGCAAAAAGCTGAGCTCCGAGAGTCTATGGTACGAGATGTAGACGGGATTTAACTCCCGAGGATTTTCTTTCTTATGACATAAATGCCAAAAGATGTTTTACTTGATATATGTGTCCAGACCAGACTGTTTCCTTCCCCTGAATGAATGAATCATTATGGGATAGAGGGCACAAGGAACCTTTTATTCCTCATTGCACCTTCTGGGCAGTAATTGGACATATGTGCAATTTGCCAACTTTGTAATATTTGAAAACCACACTCTCCACCAGAAGTGCAAGAAACACCCCTGCCCTGCCCCTTCCCTCAAGGCCCTGCCTCCGTTTGCTTCTCTTCCTCTCCTCCTCCATCACTTCCTGCCCTTTCCTCTCCCCCTCACCTCCCTTCCTCGCTTCCCGGGACAGGAGGGACTCAGCTGTGGAGCTGAGACTGGTAGCTGAGCCAACTAATGCAGGTATAAGGTGATCCTGGCTGAGTAGGAGCTGGGGCAGGTGATGAGCTGGTTCTTCCCTACCTCCCCCACCCAGGGCCAGATTAACCAGCCTGGGGGCCCCGGGCTGCCCCCCCCCACTGTGGGCTCCCCTCTTGCCTGCCCCCCAATTGTGGAGCTGTCCCTGTTTGGCCCCCCTGACTACAGGGCCCCCTGTCACTGGGGGGGGGAATGCTGGGGCCAGAGGGGGCTCACAGCTCTACTCTGGCCAGTCTGCGGGATGGCAGGGGGCAGCTGGCATGTGGCGCAGCATGTAGTGGAGGCCCCGCTGCAAGTCACCCGGCCCCGGGCAGAGCAAACAGGGACGGGCTCGCTCTGCTCCGGCCCTGGGGCCAGTCCAGCCAGCCCAGGGACAGAGTGGGGCAGAGCGCAGAGCCTGGACCTGATTGTTCTGGCTCCAGGGCCCCTGTTCCCTCTGCATCTGCAGCGAAAGCACTCCTGCCCCGTGCCAGATTTTCAGAGAGATTTTAGGGGCTGGAACCTGGGGCCCCCTTTTTGGCAGAGGCCTGCAGCGTAAGCCTCTAACGACACTTGGATAATCCAGCCCTGTCCCCACCCACAGTAACCAGACTGTGGCTGTCTGGTCAGTAGATCTGAGCAGACACTGACAGGTCCCCTTTTTTACTGGACTTTCTGGTTGAAAACCAGGCACCTGGCCATCCTAATGGTGTGCTCTGGTGTATTCCTGGCTAGAGTGCTAGCCACTCTAAAATGGGCAAGGAATGGATTGTGCTGTCCGTGTGCGTGTGTATGCGCATATGCCATAGACACAGCATTAAATTATCCTGTGGAAAAAGTATGTAAAGGAAAGTCCTGACCTTGTGCTTATAGCATTTATAGAAAAGCACAAGAGTAGCTTTATACCGAGTTTCCCTGTTTTCTCAATATAGTCATCTTGTTTGTTTGACACAACATCTCATAGACCTAAAAAGCTCCATGAGGGATTTGGGCATGAGTTGGCACGTGTTACTTCTAGTTTATGTAAGGTCTTACAGCAGTTTCTATTTTTAACCACGTTAATAAAAAGGATTGTTCATCATTATACCAGCTTAGCAGACACAAATCACATGCCTAGGCAAATCTTAAGGGGAAGTAAGGTGATTCATTCCATTAATCCTCTCTTTACAGAGTCACAGTAAATCCTGGTTCTAATAAGTTGGTGGAAGGCTAAGACCTTCGGGTCCACTGTCTAGCATTTGGCTCACGTTGCAGTTGGAATCAGCCTTTCATGTTTAATGTTAATTATATTCCTTAACAAAGCTGGTAATAAATGGGTGCTCACTAGGTTCTCTACCAACACATAAGAAATTGTTCTTAATAGAAATGGACAAACCAATGGATGGTTTTTATTTGAATGAATGTTTGCAAATATTTTTTCCATAGTCATCCTGCTCTCATAGGGGAAAGAGCCACTGGAGGTCGTGTGGAGAAATCCAAGCACTTTAGTTTAGTCTGACCCATGCTCCACCCTTCTTGAATACACCGTGATTTTTAAAAACTACAGGGAGGGCGAGATAGAGAAAGTTGGTTATAAAGCAGTGGTGTATGGGGGGGAGGGGGAGTCGGCAGTGAGCGTCTAAGTCCCTGGGTGCCGGGCTGCAGGGGGCACTGGGCTGGGCAGTGGGGGAGGCAAGGTTGGGGTGGCATTGGTAGCCTGGGGAAGCACAAATGTGGGCTTGGCACCCAGGCACTCACTACGCCACTGTTATAAAGTGAAGGAAAGTCCTTCCAAGTGTACAAGGACTATGTGAAAAATCTGTGGGAATATGATGCTAGCTACTTATTTGGAAGACTCAGATCTGCAGAGTAGACAAGTCAAGAAACATCCCAAATGTCTCTGTTTTTTATGCACCAATGGTATCAGATTTGTCCTCCCATCTGTCATCTTCTCATATGAACATCTCCACACAGTCTTCCATCCGGCCTCTTACATATGGGGCACCATCCCTGAACAAATCTCTACAGCCACTCTGCTCTCTTCTTTCAAATCTCTCCTCAAAAATCTACCTCCACTGCAATGCTTATAAGCGCTTGTCTACACACCAAAATTGCACTGCTTAATCGATACCAGTATAATTAAAGTAATATGCCCCAGTGTGAACACAGTTATACCCATACAGGGGGCTATACTGATATAGTTCTTCCTGTAAAGGAAGAGGAATAATCTATACTGGTATAAGGCACTTTTCTACTGATATATTACACGCACACTACTGGTTTGTAGCAATTAAATTATTGGTAGAACATCATGCTTCTTTACTGAAATAGTTACAAAAACTGTGCGTAGACGTGGGTTAAAGTTTTTAGAAAAAACCCCAAATGTCTTATGAGCCTGTGCTTACTACTGAAAATGATTTAGGCAGTTAGGAACCAAAGTCAATGGGCCATGCACTACTAAGTTATGTAAGTTTTGAAACTTTACACAAGGCATGAGAAAACAAATGATTAATAATAGCTAGGTTTAGGGGCAGATGGGGAGAGGTGGCACATTTTATCTACTAATTGTAAAAAGGAAAAATGGGAAAAAGTTATCTCTATATAAAAACTTTATTTATTTGATTAATTTCTCTCCCACAACTATTCATATATATAACTTGTTGTCTTGGATTGCAAACTCTGGGGCAAATGGTGAAATCCTAGCCCCATTGAAGTTAATGGGAGTATTGCATTTGACTTCGAGGGAACCGGGATTTTACCCAGTATCTTTATTTGTGTTTACATAGCAGTTAGCAAAACAAGACATATCCTCATAAGGGACTCTGGCTGCTACTGGAATGTAAATTTTAAATGATAATAATGCTGATGACAGTATGGACTCTGGAGTGACTATGGAAAAATATTTGCAAACATTCAGCAATGGACTATGTTGATTAAATGTATTTACTCAATATAATATTCATTCATTCATTTATCCATTCAAATAAAATGGGCATAAAATGGTCAAGGAATGGACTGTGAATGTTCAGTAAATACACAAGTTCCAAAGGGGTAGCTGTATTAATTTAGTTCAGCAAAACAAACCAAGAGTCCCATGACACTTTTAAAGTCTAACAAATTTATTTATCGTATGAGCTTTCCCAGGAGAAAATCCCACTGGTAATTAAGCCACCTATAACTAGTGCCTGTTCAAATACATTAACTGTCTTAACTTTTAGAATTCATCCAACAAAGGAAGGACATTCAGAGTTAAGTCTCATACTCTGCCCTTAGCTCAGGCTGTTTTAATAATAAAAAAAGGCTCAATTACATAAGACAAGACCTGAATGTCAGTTTGGATTCTTCTCTGATTTTTTGCTATTGTTGATTTAAGACCTGTGTGCTTTAGTGACTAAAAGGCTATCTTTGAGGTATAGCCTTTTCTTGATGTGTGCTCAAATGTCTCTTGGTCACAAATAGGAGTTTTGTGTATGTGTCCTCTGTTGCAAAGGTATGAACAACTAGCACCATTGTTTAACTGTGATACATGACCTTATTCCTTCTTCCCTGCTGCAGATAACAAAGTGATTTTTTGGGGCAGTAAATCTAATAGTGACAGTTCTGCAAATCTCCAGTGACTTTGCCCTCCTGACTCTGCACTCACACTTCACAGTGATTGGGTCATTTTCTTCAGCTATCACAGGCTGGGTTTCTGGGGAAAAGAATGGCAATGGTTCTGCAATTTGAACTCCGTAGGGGGCTGTGCAAATCTGTTAGCAACAGAATCTGACCTGCCTACGAGGCCTCTGCCTCTTGCAGATTTTAAATGTAATCAAAAGAGGTAGGATTAGAGCTCTCAACTTTTAAAAAGCTGGGAGAGAAAAAACAAAATCTGGTCTTTACAGCTCTGGGAAGAAATGCAGATAAATCTGTCAATCTCTCAAATATCTTGGGCTATGTCTATAATTGTTAATTTAAGTCAATTTAGCATGTCCACACTCAAATATTAAGTCGACTTAAAGAGGACCCTGCCAAATCAACTTAGAGAGTCCACACTAGACGCCTAAGTCGACTTGTAGGGGCTAGGTGGACCTGGGACTGGTCCACAGTGGCGGGGGGGGGCACCCCTTGCCAAGTGCCAGGGGGCTCAGCATTTGCCCCATTGTACCTGGGTACAATGGGGGCTGAGCCGGACAGGGACACTGGCAGGGCATAGGAGCAGAGTGGGCAGGGCTCTGTCCTGCCCTGTGGGGGGGAACACCAGGCTGTGGATGTGCCAGCCACCCTAGCCGGGAGGGCAGTGGGGAGCCCTGAAGCCCTTTAAGTCGACTTAAAGTTGATTTAGGGCTACTCTGCATCTACACTGGCTAAGCTGACTTAATAAAGTCGACTTAGTCAGCAAAGTCGACTTAAAACGAGGTTTAATAAAGTCAATTTTAAGTTTCCTTAAGTCGACTTAAGCTGCTGCTTAAGTCGACTTAAGAAAAATGTAGTGTAGACGCAGATTAAATTAAGTCAACTGAAGCAAGCTTAAGTCGACTTAATTTGTAAGTGTAGACGCACCCTTGGACTTCAGCTCTAATTTAGTGAAATTAGTTGTTTGAAGGATCTTCTGTTTGCAGCTCTCTGGACTAACCATATGGCTAAAACAATCCCCATCTCTGACATGTCTCCATATAGAGTTGAGAGATGTTGCTAGTCTCATCACTTACTTGCCACAGAAATAAATTTCCTAGACTCCGAGAGATTCAGGTATGTTATATGAGAGGACACATAAGAGTAACTAACAATAAATCATGATGACACTTTGCACTTGTAATGAATGGTGAGCAGAAGCACAAAGATGACTTGCCCACTGTGACACTGTTGAGTTGTCACGAGCAATCCACAGTCTCTCCTCATACTTTTGTGGAGAAAATAATGTGGAACTCAGCACTGTGACATGTAGAAAGATGCAGCGACATCCTCTGTGCCCTCTCAGTTTCACAACCTTCCTGTGTAGTGATCATTCATTTCCACTGATTTTTTGGGTGTTGTGTGACCGCAGTTTACGTCTCTCTCTGTAGCCATAGTTTCACTTTTAATTTGACAAAGGGTTTGAAGATCTTCTGGAAGATCCTCCATGTCTTTCATAGATCTGTTATTGTTGTTCTAGTCCTTAACGCCCCATGCTGCTGTAACCTTCAGATGGTCTAGAGTTCACTTCATTGCCCTTCTCCTGTGCCTTTAAACAAACAAACAAACCCAACTCCCATAGAAATGCAGCTGGAGATCGAGAATTGTTTTTAAGGATTTTCAGCAAGGATTGCACAGGGTCAACATGTCCACATTCAAGCCCCCAAAAGAAAAAAAAGGAATGATCTTAATTAAGTACCAACTTTAATCTCATGACAAAGAAACATAATAAATAATATCTTAATTTTTACAACATAATATGGATATTTGATAATTCACAGACATTATTGTCCCACTTTTAAAGAAACATAAATAAAGTAAACAATGAAATCTGAACAGGTCAGTCCTTGCAGAAACTCAGAGTTCCCAAAGCTTAGATTGAGTTCACCCGAGTCTCAGTTTTGAGTCTTTGATTACTAAGTCTATAGTCTGCTGAGTCAAAAGCAACATCTTCCCTCCCATCTTTAGCTGGAATCCATGAAGACTCTTCTCCCTCCTCTACTGAAATCACTGTTAGACAGTTTGCTGCTTAACCAACCAGTTAATTATATAGATTTTTTTAAAAAACACCCTGCTGCAAAATGCTTGAGTTAGGGAAAATAGCCCGCTTTGCTCCAGGGACTCATCTTTTCCCAATTCATGTAACTTAGCACATGGCCTTTTGGAAAGCAGGTGATCTGACTGTTTCTCCTGAGGAAGTCTAATCCCAGCAACAATCAACCTGGGGCATATTAAAAAAACTACCAAAACCAATGACAAGAACTTCTGGATGTGGAGTGCTAAATATACCTAAGAACAACAACCCAGACACAACTCAGTCCTATCTAGTCACTCCTCCACCAAGGCATGGCTGATCATAACGAGGCTGATGATCCATAGGTCCCATGTTTGATTCCCATGGCTGACAAACCACCCAAGAATGACCCAGAGGCAATTCACTCCTAACCAGCCTCCCTTGCCAATAGATCTCTTAAAGAGATATCTCCTGATTAGAGACACAGGCAACAATACAATTTAATCACCGGGTCTGCAATGTCTGGTCACAGTTGTTATGTGTACATTGAAGGTCCCAGCCTAGGTAGATAGACTTATGATAACAGGGTGGTAGCTAACGTGCTAAAATAGCAATGTACACATTCTGGTTCAGGCTCTGAAGCCTACAGGACCTTGGGCTTGGAACAGAAGGGGCAGCCTGAGTCAGAATGTCCACATTGCTACCCTGGGGAGGTCTGGGTACTGAGCTACTTCCAGATCCAAATGCGGTAACTAAGATCTCTTTGCAGTGAAAGAATTGTGCAGTGGTTACTAATGTTACAAGAAATGGTACCCCTGAAGGACCAAAAGCTTTCAGACAAGTTAGCATTCCCTCATCTGTGATCTGTACTGTGTGAATTAGTGACTATTAGGACCTATAGATTCTTAAATCTACCCAAAGTAAAACAATAACTAAATAAAACAGCTGCAATTTCTAAGAATGCCTCATAGTGATGATATACTTATTTGACTTAGGATTCAGCTTGTTGCTGCTACAAAGATTATTATAATGCTTCAACCGCTTCTAAAATCTGGGAGACTGCTATTATTAAAATGTCATTTTAGTATCCATGCTATCTGCTGGTATGTGCATCCTGTAGCTTTCCTTTCAGAACCAACATGTTATGAATACGGATATGCCAGTGTGGGTTACTACAGTCTTTTCTTCTTAATTTCTCCTAGAGTTCATTTAAGTGGAATACAATCTGAGCCAGATCTTTAGCCTGTGTAAATCAGCACGGTTCCTTTGAGTTTAGCAGAGCTATGCCAAGTTACGTCAGACAAGAATGTGGACCTATTCCTATTCCCATTATGTTCTAAACTGGATTGGGGCATTGCTGTGACCTATTAAATAGTTGCTATGTTTCATTCCAGAGGTGGCTGCAATTTTTGGGTGGTCTGGTGCAGTGTTTCTCAATCGGTTCCGAGGAACACCGGTGCTCCACAGACATAGTGCAGGTGTTCCGTGACCCACCCTGACTCCTCCCCATGGGGGCAACTGACTGGGGAGCAGGTAAGGAGCAATTTCTCCTGGAAGCTTTGCTGTGGTTGGGGCATTTTAAATCTCTCACCACTGTTAGCATGAGAACGTTTTTGAGAATATTTTTTTGAGACTGTTTTCATCAGGTGTTCCACATAAAGTAATTAATACTTCTAGGTGTTCCCCAGTCCGTTAAAGGTTGAGAAACACTGGTCTGGCATCATTTAGCAAAGAGCTCTGTTCTGAAAATAGTGTGTTTTTATATGACTCAGATTTGGATGATCAAACCAGCCTTCCAGCTTGTAAATCCCCATATGTCAACCTCTCTGTTTCATTACCCTTGATATGAAACGTAACATATTATATGATTAAAATTAATGACAATATAATAATAGTAAATAACAATAAAATGTTACTTTTATTATCTAACTATACAGGTTCAGTTAAAAGAGAAATATTATCAGCAATTCCTGACTGGGAAATATGGCACAATTGCTAACCATATAATAGTTAAAATGCATATGTTAATTCACAACTGACCTACATTACATGACAAACTAGCAGGAATGTTACACATGACTTAGGCAAGTAAAGGTCACATAAAGGTTTTGTTGTCTTTCCCGGGTTTAAGTTCCTCTACATAGAGCAGACTCAGTGGAAAACATGGGTTCATATCTGCTTTTGGAAACACAGATGGATGACATAAAAGGCCATGCATCTTTATTAGCAGCCATTGTGTAGCATCTGGAAGTAGAACAGAAAGGACTGAGTAATTATTTTTCAGTATCTGTCCCAGGGACAGGTGTATTGTTCCAGGATGTTTCTACGGCTTGTGTAAGGCTTCCAGAGATTGATGAAAATCATTACACTTCTGTGTAGTCAGCAGCCTGGCTTCAACGCCATGTGATCCACTGATATTTTTTCAGGGGAAATATACATCAGAAACTTTGCAAAGAATATGAGGGCTGTTTTACAAACATATTTAATAAAGATTTGATTCTTTTTCACAGCTTATTATTACGCAGGACAGCATCACTCAGAGGTCCCACTCAGATCTGGGACCAATTATGCTAAGCACTGTATATAGACTTATTGTAAACAGTACTTATTCCAAAGAGCTTACAGTTAGTGCCTACTGTCATTGGGAATTGGGCAACCTCACATTGAAAATGTCAGACCAAGTTCTAGGCTTGTCTACATGGGGACAACCAGGAAAATTAATCTGAATTAATTTTTAAAGTGCATTATTTAAACTGCATTAAACGCCAGTGTGCACACATATTCAAAATTAATGTGATCTTCATTCAGTTTCCTTTAATTCATTTCCAAAATTAATTCACACCTTTCATTAATTTGGATTAATTTTCCTGTTTCTCTTATCTAGATACACACTATGTTCCAATCAGGAACAAAAACAATGTCACTGGATTTAGGCGACTTTAACCTGCTTTCTGTAGTCCCTTTTTGTATTGCCAGACTATAAACAGGACCGGTCCTTTGGTCTGTTTAGAAATGACTTGCAAATGTTTATAATTTGGCAAAACTATTGTGCAATTAATAGAGTGCTTTGCAAACTGATGGTGAGAGCACACCTCATAAGAATAGCCATGAGACAGGTATTTATTTGGGCTAGTATTTGTGACATTTTGCTATCTGAGACCACCTTTGTAAATAAAATCTCTTTCCCCAAAATATCTGTGGCCTCCAAAAAAAGTGTAGTACTGAACTGATGGGTATGCATTTCCCACCAGTACAACATAGGGAGATGATGCTCAGAAGAGTATTTAGGAAGTCGACATAAGAGCAACATGTGTAACTCCCGTCGAGTGCCACAAAAACTTTCCAGTAAAAATAGACCATGACTAAATTGTTTCATTTTTTAAACTGATGAAAGTTGACGTAAAAACAACCTAAGATTATTTTGTTTTACTAATCTAATGTATTCTTCTATTTTTTAAATTCAAGGTAACATAGAAAAGTTCAATTTTCACTTTTAAAGGTGTCTGTGTTGTAACAGTTAATGCTGAGGTGTGACTCTGTAACTCAAGAAGGAGCCAAAAGGAAGGTGAAAGGAGGGCATGCTGAACACAAAAGTCAAGAAATAAATAATTCTTTAGATTCTAAACCCTTTAGAGTAGTAGATTTTCCTGGAAACTGTATCAATCAATCAATCAATCTATCAATCAATCAATCAATCAATGCTTTAAAATCAAGCAAGAAGGTCGTATTAATTTGTAAGTCAATTTGTATGTTTCACTTTCAATCCATTCAGTAACACCTATGGCTTGGCCTCCACAGTTTTTGTACCAAGGTAACTAATTCGTAGGCATATAATTTTAGAGGTACATCCCTTAGTGTGGATCCAGCTATATTGATATAAGAGTGACTTATTCCAATATAATAGTTCCTGTTCCCTGCAGGAAGAAACTTTACCGGTATAAGTGTCTTTATTCCTGTATGATTACAGCCCCATGAGTGGGGATGGCACTGCTTTTACTGTATTGACATATTTAAAGCAGTACAGCTTTTGAGTGCAGGCATTTCGTTAAAATAAAAAAGGGGCAGTCAATGAGGGTTTGGATAAAATGCATGAAATGAAAAGTTCCTTTTGCAGTCTATCTGTTTAATTCACGGTTCTCTAACATGCTCATTTCTGTAGTACCTCTGCATTTACCAGGTCAATTCAATCTGCATCGCATTGTAAAATCATTGAACTCTCGGACATATTTTGGAACAGAACAACTTTCCTTTTAGCTGCTACATAGATGACAAAGAAAATAACTTATCTAATATATAATACATGTGAACTAGCAACAAATCCACAACTGACTGGAATAGCTACACCTGGTTGGATCACAATACCACTGGCTGGAATAGCTTCCTCTCCTTTTCTCCCAGTCATGCCATGCACGCTCGTATTTCAGCAGCAAAGGAAAAAGTCACATTTGTTGCTGATAGCTATTGTATGTATAGTTACACTGCCTCCACATCCTGCTTTCAGTTCTTAATGAAAACATATTGCACTAGTCATCCAGGTAATGCAGTGTGAGCAGACGGAAGGCTAATAAGGATATTATTGGAGAAAACATATATGAGTCAAAAAGACACTTTCCTTTCTCAACATATAAACATACCAGAATGACAAAGATGACTGCCAGTTCCAGATAACTACAGGCAGTGTATCAAATGCAGTGTCGTAGACAGTAATGTCATTTCCATGACTAATGCAACATGAATATCTAAGGGAATTAAAAAATCTCTTTTTTACCTGCAATTTTTAATCACTTTTTTTCCTATTCTTTCATTCAACTACTCATTTTTCCTAATATAACTTTAAAACTTTCTGATATTATATTATTCATTGTATCCTATTAATGAAAACAAAATAGCTCAAATTCTTTCATTAGGGCATGACAGAAAACTGATGACATGATGGAAAGTTTCTAGGATTCTTCTGCTTGGATTCATGTTGCCATTTTTCTTTATTACTACTGACTTATAAACTCATAGGCTATGTCTACACTAGCAATTTAGGTCGACTTAAGGAGGCTTATGTTGACCTAAATTACTCCCTGTCTATACCAGACTTTCATTAAGTCGACTTAAGAAATTCCTTAAGTCAACTTAATGAAAGCTTAAGTCGACTTAATAAGAACCACCCATTAGGTCGACTTAAGCCTTAAGTCAACTCCTTAAGTCAACTTAAGGATGGCGTAGACATGAAGTAACCCTTAAGTCGACTTAAGGGTGGTTAGGTCAACTTAACAAAATGGACTAAGTTGACTTAAAGTTAAGTCGACTTAGTTCACTTTGTTAAGTCGACTTAATAAGGTCGACTTTAAGTCAAACATGGGCATTGTGCAAGAAATTTACTGGAGTAAGTGGGTCACCCTTAATTTACAGGTAGTGAACGCTTTGGAAATGGGTTTCCAATTCAACAATTTTCTCTGCAGCCCAGCTCTGATCATGTGTTTATATATAGTCCACCTTTTCATCTTTGTCCTTGTAGCCGGGTCCGCCTACGGCGTTCGGCGGCCTCTGAGCCCTCAAGCAGGGCGAGGCACAAGTCCAGTGGCCCTCTAACCCTTAAGCAGGGTGAGGCACCGGTCCAATAGTTAGTTGCCTTCGAGCCCTCAGGCAGGGCGAGGCAGGCAAGGCACCAGAGTCAGTAGCCCCCAGCCCTCAGGCAGGG
>ML685782.1:954852-995175 GCA_007922175.1 Pelusios castaneus
CAAAGCACCAGAGTCAGTAGCCCCCGGCCCTCAGGCAGGGCGGGGCATGTACAACACACGAACCTCTGTGTGGGGTCGCTGAGGTTGGCGCGTTGAGGGTGGCCAGGGAAGAGGGGTGAGGGAGGGGGACGCAGGCCCACCCACTCCACTGCGTCCCAGCCCAGGGCCCTAATCAGTGGCAGAGGCGTCTGCCACTGTGGTCAGCGGGGCTCCAGCCGAAACACGCTGACTCTCCAGGGCTTAACCCTGCCCTGGGCTACTTCGTCCCCTTCCCGGCTTCGGGGTACCTGGGTCCAGGGGGATCGTCCTCCTGGTCGTCGGGGTAGACGGCTCTTGGGAGACTGGTCAGGCCCTCTTCGTCCACCGGTGGCAGGTCCGGTAGCTCCTCCTCTAGGGGTAATTCCTCCAGGTCACAAGGGCTCACCGGCTCCTCGGCTGAGGGCAGCTCCTCCAGATCATGTGGGTGTTCCCGGACTATCTCCTCTGCCTGGTCCTCCGGGGGTCCTGCCAACGGTAACTCCTCCAGGTCTTCCCCTGAGGGATAATACTGTGGGGGATCTCTCTCCTGGTTGTCCCAGGAGTCGGGGTCTTCCCCTGGCGGACCGGGGGGCTCTTTCCAAGGGGGTTGTTCGGGAGGTCGGTCCCTCAACTGCTGTGGAGGCTGTTTCAGTAACCCGGTCCGTCTCCTAGAAGTCCCCCCCTCTGGAGACCTGGTCCGTCCTTTTATGCAGTCCCCCGCATCCCTAACTCCGCCCCTGGAGTTCCTACCGCTGTCACGCGTAGGGCGATCCTCTGGCCAGTAGGCGGGGGGTAGCGGTCTCCTGGGGCCGGGTCTCTGGGCCTGCTGTCTCACCCTGTTACAGTCCTTCTCTTTGGATGCATTCTATTAATTTTCCCAAATCTCACTTTTATGTAATAAAGAGCAGACTAAAGTGCTCTGGAAAGACAAAAGCCCATGCTTTTGCAGATGCACACAGAATACATGTCTGCTTTGGATTCTGCTGCCCACACAGTAACAAAATTTAAATGTTTGGGTATAGACTGTTACATACTCATTAATAACGGTCCATGTAATTTCAGGGCCAGATTCACCTACAATGTAACCGTTTTCTGCCAGCATGGTTTTCCAGCTCAGGTCTCTGGCAGCAAAAAGTCTACCAAGGAGGAGGGTGGTGCTTCAGGAATCGCCCTTCCACTAGCAGGGGTTGGAAGAACTGCACTCATAGCATTATAATTGGTTTTAGAACTTCAAGAGAGCCACGCAGACCAAAAGCTCAGTGGTGTAGTCTGTCAGTGACTGGGAAGTGGGCAGCTGTTCCTAGTGGTTGGAGCAGGAGTCAGACCTAGTGGTCAGAGAAGGGGTCAGTAGCCAGAACCCAGGCTCTGAGGCCAGATGCTAAAGTCAAGGGTCAGAGCTAAAGGCTGGGGCCAGAAATTGAAGCCAAAGGTCAGAATCAGGATAGCTGTAGTGAGCCAAGGCAGAGAAAGGGCTGGGGAGAAGCAGGCACAGGATCTATCACACGGGCAAATGCTTTAAGCAACCACTGAACTGCTGCTGCTGGTCTTCTGAGCCAATCGGCTGACCTTTCCAATCAGTCAGGTGTGTAGTCAATTACGCAGTCTAACACAAGCCAGCTGCACTTGACTGTCCAAAGACTGGCTCTGCTGCAGGCCTCAATTCCTGACACTGGCCCGGGAAGTTCTGTGGCTAGAGTGGCAGCGGTGTGAGCGATTACATCCTCTTTGGTTCTCCTTCTGGCCACGTGCCTGGGCAGTTCTGCTCATAATTTTAAACCGCCTTTCCCTGGTCCCAGATGGAAGAGAGTGGAAACCCAGCTTGCTCTCCCTCAATGTGAGAGTCCTTTCACTCCAAATGGATTTGCTGTTGCAGACTAGCCAATTAAAATTACAAACCAGGGAATTACAGATCAGTCATCTTAACTTCAGTATCCAGAAAGCTTACGGAGCAAATAGTTAAGCAATCAATTTGGAAACACCTAAGTTATTAAGGTGATACGTAACAGTCAGCATGGATTTGTCAAGAGTAAATTGTGTCAAATCAACCTACTAGCTTTCTTTGACAGAGTAGAAAGCCTTGTGGATGGTGGGGAAGTGTTAGATGTAGTATATCTTGACTTTAGTAAGGCTTTTGATACTGTCTTGCATGACCTTCTTATAAACAAACTAGGGAAACACAATCTAAATGGAGCTACTATAAGGTGGCTGCCTAATCGATTGGAAAAAAATATTTCCAGAGAGTAGTTATCCATGGTTCCAATTAAACTGAAAGGGCACATCAAGCAAGTTCCCGCAAGGATCTCTTCTTGGGCTGGTTCTGTTTAATGTCTTCATTAATCACATGGGGTGCGTCTATACTTGTAAATTAAGTCGACTTAAGCTTGCTTTAGTCGACTTAATTTACTCTGCGTCTACACTACACTTTCCTTAAGTCGACTTAAGCACCTGCTTAAGGAAAAATTAAGTCGACTTTCTAAAACCTCCTTTTAAGTCGACTTTCTGCTTAAGTCGACTTTCTAAAGTCGATGTAAGCCAGTGTAGATGTGGAGTACCTCTAAGTCAACTAAGGGGCCTCCAGGGCTTCCCCACTGCCCTCCCTGCCAGGGTGGCTGGCACAGGGAGAGCCTGGCATGCCCCCCCACAGGGCAAGGCAGAGCCCTGTCCACCCTGCCCCTACACCCTGCCAGGGTCCCTGTCCCCCTTTGCTCCATTGTACCCAGGTACAATGGGGCAAAGGCTGACCACCCTGGCACTTGGCAAGGGGTGCTCCCCCCCGCCACCGTGGACCTGCCCAGCTCCACCTAGCCTCTACAAGTCAACCTAGGCGTCCAGTGTGGACGCTCTAGGTTGATTTTCTAGGGTCCTCTCAAAGTTGACTTAAAATTTAAGTGTGGACTTGCTAAGTCGACTTAACAAAATCGACTTAAAGTCGACTTTGTTAGCTAAGTCGACTTAAATTAACAAATGTAAATATAGCCTTAGATAGTGGCATAAAGAATACATTTATAAAGTTTTCAGATGATCCCAAGCTGAGAGAGACTGCAAGTGCTTTGGAAGACAGAATTAAAATTCAAAATGATCTGGACAAACTGGAGAAATGTCTGAAATAAATGGGATGAAATTCAATAAGGTCTGAAGTAAATAGGATGGAATTCAATAAGGACAAATACAAAGTACTCCACTTAGGAAGGAACAATCAGTTGCACACACACAAAATGGGAAATGACTCCCTAGGAAAGAGTACTGCAGACAGGGATCTGGGGTTCAAGCCAAATATGAGTCAACAGTGTAACATTGTTACAAAAAGAGCAAACATCATTGTGGGATGTATTAGGAGTGCTTTAAGCAAGACATAAGAAGTGATTCTTCTGCTCTACTCTGCACTGATTAGGTCTCTGCTAGAGTATTGTGTCCAATTCTGTGTACCACATTTCAGGAAAGATGTGAACAAATTGGGGACAGTCCAGAGAAAAGTAATCAAAACAAAAAAAAGATTAAAGTTCTAGAAAATATGACCTATGAGGGAAGATTGAAAAAATTGGGTTTGTTTAGTCTGGAGAAGACAAGATGAACAGAGGACCTGATATCAGTTTTCAAGTACCTGTTAACAAAAAGGAGGGAGAAAAATTCTTCTTCTTAACTTCTGAGTATAGGACAAGATGGGCTTAAATTGCAGCAAGGCGCTTTAGGTTGGACATCAGGAAAAACTTCCTGATGGGGCAGCTAACACTGGAATATGTTGCATAGGGAGGTTGTGGAATCTCCATCGCTGGAAATTTTTAGGAGAAGTTTAGACAAAAGACCTGTCAGAGATGGTCACGAGATAATACTTAGTATGGACTTGGACTAGATGACCTCTCAAAGTCCCTTCCAGTCCTATGATTCTATAATAAAATAATCCATTCTGGCCTTAAAACCTATAAACCTATTTTTTCCCTGTTCGGTCAAATCTTTTAAGTTTAGCCTTTGTTGGATGAAACCAGCTCCAGATCTGGCTTAATGTTTCCTTCCATCTAGGGAGAGAGGATCATTAGGGATTAATGGGGCTAAGTCCCACCAGTAATATTACAAGTGTATAGAACAGTGGTGGTATTGCCGTGTATAGTGCCATCTGCTACCACTAAGTGTGCGTGCTCCTGTTGTGGTGGAGTCTGCTCCAGGTCCTGAAAGCTGCACTACACCTTTCCCCCCCAGGAGACTTTTGGCATGCTTCCTGTCCCTGGAGTCCTAGGGTGAGATTTCCTCTACAATATTTAAAATATCCCCACTGAGAAGAGTATTGGCTGAACATCCCTGGGGATTGTAGGAGCGTAAATTAGTGAAACCATGCTGCTAATTACATAACTATATTCTGAGTGATGTAGTTATATCAACATAGCCCATGGCATAGACACACTGTGTAGACTGGAGGACTTCTCCCATTGACTATAGCTATGACCTCTTGAGGAGCTGGCTCTCCCATCGACCATAGGTATCATCTTCACTAAGTGCAATAGCAGCGCAGAGCTGCTGCAGTATTATAAATTTAGACAAGCCCTGAATTTACTCTGATTTATTTACCTGGGAGTAGAGAGGAGGCAATGTGATATGGCCATGTGTAGGAATTAGGAAGAGTCAAAGAGGAAAAGTGGCAAACCCATAAAGTTTATTTTTTATTGACTGGAATAGATATTATTCATTTGTTGACACTTGCAAGCCATCCTTTTAATTAGTGCTGTCCATTTGAACATGCACTAGCATTATGGCTGTGCCATTTAGAATTCAGTGAGCAACAATAATGAAACAGAGGATTTTAACAAATGAGTAGAGGTTTGGGGTCCCATTCTGCCCTGAGGTAGGTAGATGCAATTCAAATATCAATTCAAATTAGAATTAATGAAAATATACACAATATCCATGGAAGGTAAGATAATTATTATACCCATTATGCAGAGGGACTAATCGAGGCAGACATGGTATATGTCTGCCCAAGGCAACACGACAAACCCCTTGAATTGAACTCTTAGTTTCCAAATAGCCTATATTGGTATAGGAAATGTGTATTAAAGACACAGCCTGTCAGCATTTGGGACCTTTTGTTGAAGATCTTAATGAAACAAACCTCATTTCTCTCCCTCTCTCTTTTAATATTTCAAAGAATGAAATCAGTAGTGTAGCGCTAAAGAAATACCATTTGATCACAATATTAGAATAAGGAGTATTATAGTTATAGGAAATAGCAACCATTGTGCTTTTTCTTGAATGTTGCTTAAAAAGATTTATTTTATATTTCTGATGATGAGTGAAAATTTGTTCTTAAAAAAATTAATCAACTGTCAGTGCTGGATATTTCAATTCTCTATTCGCTAATGTTTAATAATACCATTATATAATAATACATTAAGAAATAAAATAAGACAACCCACTTCATTTTGCTTTGGTCTGCCTTGAGGACTGGCACTTGAATCCTGCAGATGAAAGGCTAATACTTTTATCCCTTAAACTACTCAGTCAGCCCCTGAAACCAAAGGACTTAAAGGAAAATAAAAATAATTGGCTCTTTACAGAATAAGAACAGAACAATGTGCTCTTTGCCTCTCAAGCTCTATTATGCATCTGTCTTCATATTCATTTCTTTGTGTAAATAAATTAAATAATGTTACCTAAAAGATTAGATCACAGAAATATTCTCTTTTTACACTTTGTTAGGAATTATTTTCCAGATGGCCGTTCTCCTTATGTCCTGACCCACAAGAAGGAAAAGAATTTGGCTGATGTGAACCATGGCTGGGAGTAGTGGTGGGGGAACTGTCACATCATCTTTGTATATATTAATTGTAAGGACATTGCAAGCTGATGTCCATATAAACAAATGTAATTAGGACAGGGTTGTGTTTGCTTTGAATGTTTTAAATCTGTAGTGCTCAGGAAGAGAAGGGGCGGAGTGGGACATGGAGGCAAAATTCCATGTCCTGTTTTTATTAATTCCCTAAAACAACTTTTTAAAAAGTTTTACTTTGGGGAAATAGTAATACCTAACTATTACACAGTACTGTTCATTGGTAGATCTCAAAGGCTATGTCTACATTAGAAAAAGTTAAGTCCACTTTGTTAAGTCGACTTAATAAAGTCGACTTAAGGAGTTGAGTTAAGGCTTAAGTCAACCTAATGGGTGGATCTTATTAAGTCGACTTAAGCTTTCATTAAGTCGACTTAAGGAATTTCTTAAGTCGACTTAATGAAAGTCTGGTGTAGACAGGGAGTAATTTAGGTCAACTTAAGGGTCCTTAAGTCAACCTTAATTGCCAGTGTAGACATAGCCAAAGTGCCTTGCAAAGGAAGGCAGTACCATCATCCCCATTTCAGAGCTGGGGAAACTGAGACATAGGAGGTGAAGTGCTTTCCTGAGGGCACATGGTGAGCCAGTATTCTAGTCAAGTGCTCTATCCTCTAGGCTATGCTGCCTTCCAAATACTTGGGTTCTCCATTTTGTTTTGATAATGATAGCACCAGTTAGCTAACTGTTGACTGTGCCCTCCAAATATGAACCTAATCCTGACCAATGCTGAATGTCAAGAACATTTTACATAGTTGAAGCAGGGACTCAGAAGATTCATTTGAGCTAAATTCATCCCTGTGCCTAAGATTAACCCACATATGTCTTACACCCAATGTTACGACAGACTTAAGCGATCGATAGACTGCATGTTGGCCCTCTGCACAAATTTCAGCCTTAGTCTTTGAGCCATATTTTTCCCAAAATATTTGAACCTCGCTTCTTTTCAACTAGTTGCAATTATAAGTTTCCTTATTTGCATTAAAGAGTCAGTTTCCTTCTTTCTCTTGGAAGATCCCAGGACTGCCCAATCTGAATGAATAGGCTTTGCAGCTACTTCTGCACTCACCTGGCTTTACCCATGGAGCTTGCAAGTTCCTTTTTTCCACAGTTTTTTGTGTGGTTGATGCATGCTCCACTTATAGCTTGTTCCTCAGAGCTTTCAGCCAACCAAAGTGCACACATGAGCAGTGCATCTCTGCTTATATACACAAATCTGTACTTGAAGACCCTGATCTAGCAAAACAATTAAGCATGTGTGCAACTTTAAGCATGCGAGTCATCCGCTGAAGAGCCATTACGACTATTATCATTCTGGATTCCCTACTCCACATGTACATGTCAGGAGTCTGAAAGGGCAAGACCTGCACTCATAAGCCATGACTGATTAGGAGAGCAGGAGAGGAAGGAGCTGGTCCCAGAACCCTGGACTGCCGGAGGGATTGGTTGTAGGCTATTGGGTTGATTCTAAACCACTTGGTTGGCCTGCTGGATGGTCTGGAAAGAGAAAAACATGCTGAGGCCTGAGCACATGTTTTTACTGCAGGGAGCAGGCCTAAGTTAGGCTTGAACCTGAGAGAGGGGATGGTCCCATGCAGTAACCTGGGGGCTCATCCAAAAGATCAGACCAAACCTAGCCAAGGACTCCTGACCAGCTACCAAGAAATGCAGCAGAAACAGGGATTCATCACTCTGAAATCATACTGCACCCAAGCACCACCACAAGAGGACACTTTGGTTTCTTTGTCAGGTTAGATGGTTTTATGTTGCGTATGTAAGCACTGTGGACTCACTCGCTATATTGTACTATGACTGGATTGGTACACATGACTCACCATGAGGATTCTTGTCCAAATTAAGGTTTTGCCTCTGCTCAGAAAAAAATTACTGGTATTATTATCTGAGTGCAGCATTTGTTTCTGTGGTTAATGCCTGCCTCTCCAATGGCTGTGGTAGAGAACCACAAAAGATTTGGGACTAGAGGGAGACAAGTGAAGTTCTTCACTCCCAGGCATGAGGTTTGGAGTTTGGCATTCACTTAACAGACACCTTATGAATTATGTTACTTGCTATTACATGGTTATGTGGGCCCCGTCCTGTCCTGTTCCCAGTGGAAAATGTCCTCATTCTATATGAGAAAGTTTTACTAAAACATTTTGTTAAAAAGCAAGACCAGCATTACATGGATAAATTCTTGAAGAGCTGGACCAAAGAAATTAACACACCCACTGATGATAAATGAAAGCTAAAACATTTAAAAATTGGTAACTCTACTATCTTAAATTTTTTTCTGGATCTCACAGATGTGGGAAGTGGGGAAAAGTCTTGACTATAGTTCAAGGGAAAAAGATGAAAGTATAAAAAGCCTCTGCTGTTCAGGAGGGAACAATCTATTGTTGTGACAGGGCTTCCCTTCTCCTTTACCAAAAGAAACCTGGTTCTTGATACAAAGGAGAAGAAAATTGTTAGCAGAGAAAGAACTGTGTTTTCCTGCTGTATTATCTGGTTAACTGTGTGGAAAGATTCATTCCTATGACAGTATTTTATGTAATTATAAATTGAAATAAGTATGTAAATATAATATTTGATCATGTTGCTGTTACACTGCTTTCATCCATGCATATCAACATTATTTCATTCTTTGTTCTCCATCCTATAGACACCACCTCTGAAGTATCTCTCTAACCAGTGCAAAGGATTCTGGCCTACCTTGGGGAATGGGAAACCAAACTGTGTTTGAATGCCTAAGGATGGCCCTGAAATCAGGTGTCTAATGTGTCAGCAAACTGCTCTATGAACTTAGACCTTGGACTAGTTGGGAAAGAGGCACTGCAATTTATTTCAGATGATATTTTTCAAAACTGCTTGAGGGATTTGGCCATCCCGTTTCCCTTAAAATTAAAAGGAATAGGGCATACAAATTCTTTAGATAGTTTAGAAAATCCAAACCTTATTTTCTAAAGTGCAGGTCTTCTGCTGGTGTATACTGGCCTAGCTCCAATTAATGTCAAGTCGAATGACTTGATTTACACCAGTTGAAGAGTTAGTTCTGTAGAATACAGGGAAAAAGTAAATTGGTTTAGAGTACTACATCAGTCTCTATCTACAAAGTTAGGGCATATCCTTTAAGGGCCTGATCTTCCTCACACTTAACACCAATTTTACACTTATGCAATTCAGTTGAGTTACTCTTGATTTACACTGGTGTAAGTGAGAGGTGCCCAGATCCTAAAGAATGGGTAGCACCAATCTGCTTTGACACAGAATGCATTTTATTTTATTTTATTTTGGCTCAATGTGAACTGTAACTGGTCCTTTTGGCAAAGTGTCTCTAAACAGGTCGACTTAAGCCTTAAGTCGACTCCTTAAACTGATTTAAAGCCAGTGTGGACAGGAATTAGTGCCTAAATCGACCTTATTAAGTCGACTTAATAAGGTCGACAAGGGGCTATATCTGCACTAGAAATGTTAAATTGACTGTGTTAAGTCGACTTAATAAGGTCAACTTTTAAGTAGGCTTAAAGTTGACCTTATTAAGTCGACTTAACACAGTCAACTTAACTTTTCTAGTGTAGACATAGCCCTTGAGTGTTCCAGCACCAAGAGCGTCAGGCACCTGGTGAAACTGACATCAACCATCTCTGTGAAATTTGTAGATTCTTGAGTCCAAAATGTTTGTACCTTTATTCATCCCCAGAAGGCATGCCATAATATCAGAAAAGCCAGCAAGCATTTCTTCAAATAATTGGTGTAATTTTATAACATCTGTTATAGAGATTTGATCAAATCAGACTTCTTTGCACAATAAAATATTAAGCCTAATTTAGCTTATTGTTCACAGAGAAACTGTAAATATCATCTACCACTCCTTCAAGGGTCTCTTTTTATTTAGGGCTCTCTCCCATGCTCCTCAGCCTTTCAGGATTGCCTTCCTTTTGGCCTCTCACTAATACATAACCCTTCAGTGACTGTTTTTTTTTTAAGATCCATTACAGAAATGCTGAAGAGGCACTGAGCACTTAAATCAGGCCTATTAGCAATAAATTTGCTGTCTATATTTGCTACATGGAGCTATGCATTGTTGAGGAAATGCCCATCCCAGCAGCAGACTAGAATGAGTGTTGGTTGTCAAGGTGGAGATGTGTTGCATAGTGAAGATGGTTTACTTGCCATCTACACTGTAGTTGGCCTATCATAAAAAGCAGTAACTTGGGCAATTCAGCAAATATAAACATTCACCTTTTGCCCCCAAATAGAATGATTCTAACTTCTGGGGAGATATAATTTATGTACACAGCTGCTTAATATATTATTACAAGCAGCCTAGCCCCAAATAAGGGACTGTAAGTAAGCTGCATCAGCCTCAGAGAAGCATCAAAGACACACAAGTCTACCCAGGGTGAGGTAGAAGGGGGATAGTCATTTGCTGCAGCCCTCCAGAATTGGGGATAATAATTGATTCTTCCAGTTACTCCCTGCCTCTCCTGACTTCCTCCCGAATCACCTGTGAGGAAGAAGAATAAATATTCCCAAATAATCTTATGCCATTCTTTCATGGATCTCAGAAGAAGATGTTGCACAGCCTTTGCACACTACACAGGACTCATACCCAAGATCTAGGTGGTCCTAGTATGATTGCACAGTAAATAACCCTTAGTTCCTCCTACTCCCCTGTGCATCTGCATTAATCGTAGTTACAATCTAGCCTGATGTACAAAAACGGTCAAAGCTCTTAATTAAAGTTGATGAGAATGTTGCCCTTGATTTCAGCAGGAACAGGATTGGGACCTTCATCACTTGTAGAAACAAAGTTCAGTATTTAAATGCCAAATTATGCTTTTGGATACAATAGGATTCTTAGCTGCTATAAATTGGAGCAACACCCATTCAGCCTAGATGACCATGTGTATATATCACCCACTAAAGGCAATGGTAGATGCTTTGTATGAAGCTGGATAGAATATGACCTGTATGGTCACAATCAAGTGCAATGGTTTTATAGGCACAATATGTTTGTAAATTTGACCCATAATGAGTGCACGGAATTTTCTGATGTTATAAAAGGACTGGAAACTCAAGTCTCAGGCCCAGATTTCTAGAGTTCTAAATCTGAATTCCCTTTTCTCAAATGTTTCTATAGAGCTGTATTATTACTTGACGTTTCCAAAGCAATCTGTCTGCATGGGAAAGTAATTCTTTTTTTTATTCTTCTAACCCATTTGAAAAAGAAAATACAGTCCATTTGCTGTAAAGCCCCTAAGCATCTGCTGATTTGTCAGTTTTATTTAGTTAAAATGGATTCACTTTTGCTGCATAGGGGACCATTTAGAAAAGCTAGCTGGAGAAAATTATTTCTACTTTACCAACATTAACTACCCTGATTTTGCATTAATTATTATGAGTTTTGTGACATGGGAAATATCTTAAAACAAAAATTTGGGGAGTTAGGAAGGATTGGCCAAACTAAAGTAAGTGTGGAAGGGGTAAAAATATAGTTTGGTGGCAAAAAATATTTCTAGATGTTGAAGACAGTAGCTGCTCTGTTTTTCATATACTGAAAGTTCAAACTGACAAGAATTGCTGAAATAATACTCTATATAAAAATAAATAGTGCAATGATTTAAGACCATTTTTGTGTTTTCAAATTCTCCACAGATTGTGATTTTTTACAAATGTTTTCAGTCTTTTAAATTATTCATGGTATTTTTTATGTGAACATTTCATTGTATGTAGTGCACCATTTTAGCAAGCATTTCTGACAGAAAAGGTGCTTATTACAATATCTGTAGAAAGCAAATATGAAAAAGGTATAAATACAGTTAAAGGGAATCAGGTTAAAAATATTGCCGAACTGTTACAGATTATTTTTACATTATTTTTACAGTAATAGGCTAATTTAAATTAAAATAGAAGCAGATATTGTCCTCATCCCTATCATCATAGTTTTATACTCCACCTAGGAACTGGTCCTGCAAAATCTTAAATATATATATGTAACTTAACATATAGGAGTAATCCCTTTGACTGCAGCAAGGCCATGTGAAAAATCACAGATATGTTCAATCTTTTGCAGCATAGACCCTTAGTAATATTTGATCTGCTAATATTCTGATTCCCAGGAATCAAAAGCTCTTTCCACGTCAAAAAGATCCCCAACTGAACCGTTTCACAACTTTTTGCTGCAAGTAGAAAAAATGCTGGGTAACTAGTTTGGAAAATGCTAGCTTCGGTTCACAATAATGAAGAAAATCTAGACGCTCTCTGATCTAAAGATTAATTGCAATAGATTCTCTCTTATTTTTTCAACTCTTTTCTCACAGATCAAGGGCAATATGAACAAAGGCTTTAAGGGCCTGGTGCAGCTGCAACAGATTCACCTGGCTGGCTATGGTGTAGCCATAGTAGCACACTGAATGGACATACACCTTGAACGGTCCCTTGCAAGTCGTCTTCCTTCAGCAAGTTGTATGGGAGGATTTAGGCTTCTCAAAAGTTCTCATACCCATTAAAATTGCATTTTCCAACCTCATCTGTGATTGTCCACGTGCTTTTCTTCCTTTGACTCAGCTCTATAAACGTTCTATAAAAATGCACCTTCTTTTGCATATTGGACATGAACCCAACAAGTTTGTTCTCAACTGGGGCAAGACTACACTGTAACTTTTGACAACAAAAAATTTAGTTTCCTTTTTTCATTTTTCTATTCCACATAACTACACGTCATCACTACTGCATAAAACACTTGTATCTCAGTTGACACACAGCCATCCCCCCCTCAGACAAGAACCTTTGAAGATGTAAAAATTGAAGAAGATTAATACAACATGTGACTTCTCAGTTATAGAACCTTTTATTATCTTCTGTCTACACAGATGAATTAAATTATTCACCTATTCAATGTCATTTCCATCTACTATGTAGTGTGAGGAGGTCATTTGTTTCTGTTTTATAGGAGGCATACATAGCTTTGGTTTAGCACCATTGATCTTAAGTCCAATAGGCTATGTCTACACTTGGCCAAATAAGTCGACTTTGCTAAATTGACTTAACCCTCAACCTTCTTTTGGTTAGGCTAAACAAGCCAAGCTTCTTGAGTCTCCACTCATAGGGCAGGTTTTCCACTCCACAGACCATCCTTGTAGCCCTTCTCTGCACCTGTTCCAATTTGAATTAATCCTTTTTAAACACGGAGGACCAGAACTGCACGCAATATTCCAGATGGGGTCTCATCAGTGCCTTGTACAGCAGCACTAACACCTCCCTGTCTCTACTTGAAATACCTCTTCTGATGCATCCTAGAACCGCATTAGCTTTCTTCAAGGCCACATTACATTGGTGGCTCAGAGTCATCCTATGATCAACCAGTACTCCCAGATCCTTCTCCTCCTCAATCCATTCCAACTGATGGGTACCCAAGTTATAGGAAAAATACTTGTTATTTGTCCCTAAATGCATGACCTTGCACTTCCCATTATTAAATTTTGTCTTAATCCTGATGCTCCAGTTCACAAGTCATCCAGATCTTTCTGGATGGTATCCCGATCCTTCTCTGTATTGGCAATACCTCCCAACTTGGTGTCATCTGCAAACTTTATTAGCACATTCCTGCTTTTTGTGCCAAGGTCAGTAACAAAAAGGTTGAACAAGATCGGTCCCAAGACAGATCCCTGAGGGACTCCACTGGTAACCTCCCTCCAGCTTGACAGTTCACCCTTCAGTATGACCCGCTGTAGTCTCCCTTTTAACCAGTTCCTTTTCCACTTACTATATTCATATTAATCCCCATCTTCTGTAATTTAACTAATAACTCCCTATGTGGAACTGTATCAAACGTCTTGCTGAAATCTAAGTAAATTAGGTCTACCGCATTCCCTTTATCTAAAAAAATCTGTTATCCTTTCAAAAAAGGAGATCAAGTTGGTCTGGCACGATCTCCCTTTTGTAAAGCCATGTTTTATTTTATCATAGTTACGGTTATCCACTATAGCCTTAATACTTTCTCCTTTAAAATTTTCTCCAAGACCTTGCATATTACCACACTGGATGCCTAAGTCAATTTCTAGGGGCTAGGTGGACCTGGGAGTGGTCCATGGTGGGAGGAAGGGCACCCCTTTAAAAGTGCCAGGGGGCTCAGCATTTTGTCCATTGTACCAGGGTACAATGGGGGTTGAGCAGGACAGGGACAGGGGTGGGATGGGCAGGGCTGTGTCCTACTCTGTGGGTGGGATGCCAGGCTCTGGCTGTGCCAGGCACCCTGGCAGGGAGGTCAGTGGGGGAGCCCTGGGGGCCCTTTAAGTAGACTTAAAGTCTACTTAGGGCTAAGCTACGTCTACACTGGCTTAAGTCGACTTAATAAAGATGACTTAGCAAGTAAGTCGACTTTAAACTAGCTTTTATAAGCAGGCTTAAGTCGACTTAATTTACAAGTGTAGACACACCCGTAGAGTCTTCTGTTTTTTGCAGCTCTTCCACAATTAACAATAATTGGTCAGTAATCTCACCAAGTAAGGCAATATCATCCACATATTCAAGTTCCACCAAAGATGAATCTTTAAATTTCATCCAGCCTCGTCATCCAGCCTCATTCAGCCTTGTCCTCAGATAGTCTACCAGAACGTTAAATAGCGTAGGCAGGAAGATCACATATCTGATTCTACTGAAAACCAGTCTGTTTTTCAGGGCCTGATAGCAATGAGTTATTTGTCAGCAGTATAAAAATAGTGATAAACCTTTAAAACATCCGTAGAGCATTTTCCACATAAAACAAATAGATATAAAACATATACAGTTTTTTTTTCTTTCCATATATGCTTTTTTTTAAAGTACGGAAAGCCTGAGAATGTAGCTGGCCTTTAAGCCTTCAATTAATTGAACAAAGATTTTAAAATTGTTCAATTGGTTTCATTAGGAAATGTATAATAGAATAATAAAGTAAAACAAATGATATAAAACAGACCCACTAATTAGCTCTACATGATTGATACAGCTTTGGACTAGGCATTTGATCTCAAACAAAATGCAGTTCCTTGTTAAGAGGATTTTTAATTGATGTGCAGAGAGGTATTAGATGATGTTGGAAAATAATTACTCAAAAGCTATTCATGCATTTGGCTGAACATAACAAATGAAGTTTGGGCTCTGGATCTGGCAGAGTGGACACATGCTAATTAATAATGAGAGAAACAAGCATCTTCCAGTAGTTTTTAACCCAGTATTTGCTAGGAGATTGCATAGCAATTATACACCATAATGAGGTTGTCATCTAAACAAAATCAACATTACTCAGATGTCAGCTGAGATTGTTCAATGTTACAGCCTATATATATGTTCTATTTCTTTTACAGATGGTTATATACTATTAATTAACAAAAATTGTTGCTAGCTATCCAAGTGCCATAAACAAAGTTGTACAGTGGGATATCACTGCTCTTACTAATTTCATTATGTTATCACAGGGGAGAATAGCAAAAATTCTAAAATTCAGTTTAAAAATCCAAAATGTAATTGTTTTTTCTCCAGTCATGCAAAAGGGATCGAAATAGTCCTCATTTTAAAAAATTTGACACATATCAAGTTGTGCTGCACTTAATGTACTAACACTGGCCATGTGTTATGAGTTTGGCCATCTCAATTCTGTTCCCTTTGGACAAGTGTCCATGTGAAAAATCTATTACCACAATAAGAATCCTTATCAATAGTTTTAACAAAGGCTAGATACAGAAAAAAACTGAAAATGTTACCCTAGGCTATGTCTACACTTGTTAATTTAAGTCGACTTAGCATGTCCCCACTCAAAAATTAAGTCAACTTAGAGGGCACCCTGCCAAATCGGCCTAGAGTGTCCACGCTGGATGTCTAGGTCAACTTGTAGGGGCTAGGTGGACCTGGGACAGGTCCACGGTGGCAGGGGGGCACCCCTTGCCAAGTGCCAGGGGGCTCAGCCTTTGCCCCATTGTACCTTGGTACAAATGGGGGCTGAGCCTGACAGGGACCCTGGCAGGGCATTGGGGCAGGGTGGGCAGGGCTCTGCCCTGCCCTGTGGGGGGACATGCCAGGCTGTGGCAATGGGGCAAATGCTGATCCCCCTGGCACTTGGCAAGGGGTGCCCCCCCCTGTCCCAGGTCCACCTAGCCCCTACAAGTCGACCTAGGTGTCCAGTGTGGACACTCTAGGTCGATTTGGCAGGGTCCCCTCTAAGTCGACTTAATTTTTGAGTGGGGACATGCTAAGTCGACTTAACAAAGTCGACTTAGCTAAGTTGACTTAAATTAACAAGTGTAGACATAGCCCAAGTTTCCCAGGGAAGGGACTGTATCTTAGGAGGTGTTCGTACGGTGCTTAACACAATAGGGTGCGGATTTTATCTAATGTTCCTACACACTACCGCATCACAATGAAGTTCCACAGGATATCAGGACATATCAGTGGTCCTGCTTTTTAGCAGGGGGTTGGACTAGATGACCTCATGAGGTCCCTTCCAACCCTATTGTTCTATGATTCTGTGATTCTATGCCTAATATCATCCTGATAATTTGAAGCTATATGAAATGTAGTGCAATGGATAGGGCACATGCCTAGAAATCAGAGCTGCTTCTCTTCCCACCTCTTTCATTTATCTGTTATGTGTACTTGGGTAACTCTCTTTGCTGCAGTTACCCTTTCAATAAAATTAATTAATGATTAGTGATATTAACCTTTGGAAAGCACTTTGAGATCTATGAATTAATATTATCTATCTGTTCCTTGTTTTGTTTCAGACTAACTGCTAGAACTGGTTGGAAAATGAAAAATAATTATCTATAACAAAAAAATGTCATGAAGATAGTTTGAAATTTCTGAATTGTTTTCAAAGAGTTTGAAATAATGTTTTTCTTTTCCTTTTTAAAAAATATTCATGGAATTTTTAATTTCCTCCCAAATTATTATAGAAAATTATCTACTAAAATATGCCACAAATTTTTACATGTAAAATGAAAAAAAATGATAAAGTCAACAATGTTTCACCAAAAAAAAAAAAAAATTAGTTCTGAAAAGTGTGTTAAATATTTTTGGACCAGCTCTCCTAAATGTATTTTGAACAGGTATAATTGATATAGTGTACGTCAAAAAAAAAATCTGAAATTGCTTATTACTTTTCCCTATACCCCAATCCATCCTAAAAGCTGGTTATTATAAGAAAGATGTAGTCTTTATTTATTCAAAAAATGAAGTAAGGATACAGCATATGGAGGGGACAAGTGACTGACCTTTTGACACTTGGATTAAAATCCTGTTAGAAGGTTCTATTTACAAGTTAGACCTAAACCCCTCATATCTAATAAAATCTGGGAGGGAGCTACTGCATCCAGGGTTAGTTGCAACTGCTGATGTGGAACTTGCCACATTGAGCCAGACCATTGTGTGCTCTAGACTGGAGTTTTATAAGTCACTCTCCATGGGGCTATTTATGTACTGTAGGGAATCATCCTGAATTTGTAGAAAGATTAACTAAGTGAACGAATGGAACTTTTCCGTCACTAAATTTATACACATTGCTTAAAAGCTGCAGACTATGGGAGTCCACTTACTTGATGAAGTAGAACCTCAGAATTTTGAGACATTGTCCCCTTTTTATTGGGTTTTACCCAGTCTTGCAAACAACTAACATAATACCTTTACAGCTCTGAATAGCACCATAGAAGTCAGTGGACTATTCCTATAGAGTTACTTGTATGTTTAAATGTTTGCAGGCTGAGTAATGTAAGTTGAGAACTAAGTCTTCAAAACCCTACATAGTATGGGTCCTATCTTTTGAATAAATTACATTTCTTCATCAGCATGCCATGGAAGTTGAGATCTATTAATGAACTCTTGCTAACAGTCCTTAACTTAGAATATTTGGAAGCTGGGAGCACGATATTTCCAGTGGAGGGTCCAGTGCTTATTTTCTGCCAGTATGCACCGGTACAGTGTACTGGCATCTATTTTTCCGTGGCCAGCCCAGCTGTGCACTTGAGGCCGTGGTCAGCAGGGGAAGGGAGCAAGTCTCCTTTCCCCGGCTGACCCCGGCCCCCAGCTGGGCAGTGGAGCTGGCAGGGGCCAGGACCAGTGGCTGCGGGCCAGAATCCAGCCTGCCAGGGGCTGGAATCCAGCCCGCAGATGCCTGGGAGCTGTGACCAGGCTCGAGTTTTTTCAAATCTCCCTCCCTGAGCATGCTCAGATTGTGGCTCATGGAGGGAGCAGCCTGGCCAAGGAGTTTCTCTGGCTACCCCTGCAGTTCCGGTCAGGTAAGGGGGAGGGTTGGGCGGGCAGGAGGGGAAGGGGCCAGGGGGGGTCAGGGAATCAATGGAACTGGTGGGTGGGTGGGCAAGGGACCGGGGGAGCCGAGAGGAATGGGAAACGGGTGCGGGGGGGTCAGGGAGCTGGTGGGTGGGGAAGGCGGTGCTTGGGAAGCTTGCTGGGGGCTGGCGTTGGTGGAGCAGGAGGTTTGGAGAGGCCCTGGGGGGGGGGCAGCAGTAGTGGAGGGCCCTGACACCCCTCGTCCTGCACCGCTCCTGCTGGCATACCAGCACCCTTTTTTTTAAGAAAAAAAGCACTAGGAGGGTCTGACAGTACTCCCTCACCCCCATTTATTCAAAAGAACACAAACATGTTGTCTTTCAGGACATGGTGGAAAGTCCATCTGTTCTTTCAGTCCTTTGTTTATGAGAACAGAAGAAGAGGATACATTATATTAAATAGATAAACTTAATATATTGGGTGGGTCCTTAATCTTTAAATAACACTTGCTAACTACTTTTGTATGTTTTTCTAAAATGTATCCATGATCTGAGAGACAGAATGAAGAATTTATAGGAACTGAAAAAATAAATTATCGTAATATCTGGTTCAGAGCTGCATCAACTGGTGCATGTGGAAAGGATTTTTTGTTAGTTCCTCATGAATTTCAACAAATTTATTAAAAATCCAGCATTCGAAGCAATTTTTTTAGACTATTTGAGCTGAAAATTACTTCATTTTAGCTAATAGTACATGTGGTATAATACCATCTAACCACATTGAACTGGAAAAATGCTGGTTAGGCATCTTTCCAAGGTTAGATTGACCTGATATAAAAATAAGATCAGTCAGGAATCAGAATGCTGATTAGATGTTGTAGTTTGTACAAGTAAACTTGGGAGAAAAGGTAATATAATCTTCTTTCTCAGAATTTTTTGTGATATTTTCAATTTATTGGCTGCAGAAAACATTTATTTTGTTTAATACTGATAAAGCTGTAGCACCCCAAGTGAGATGTAAAAATTCTACAGTGTGTATCTAGAGGTGAATATCACACTTTACGGCTGGTCTACACTGCCGTGTGATTTCAGCGGCAATCAAATGGAGATCTGCAAGTACTTAAAATACCTTGCGTATCTCCCTCCAATTGCCTACCTTCTACTTATCGCACTGTCTTCAGTAGCCTGAGTTGAAGGGAAACCCCTTTCCTCTGACTCCATGCTACTCCTTCTGTGGGGGTGGTCTTCTAGTGTCAGCTTCCTGATTGGCTGAGCAGGTCTTCACAGACCCGATCAGGGAGATCGATCTGATGGTGACGAATTTGCCGCTATCAGTAAAGACAAGCTATGAGTGCCAGATGCCTACTTCTGTTCCCAGCTCTGTCACTTTCTTAGCTCTTGATCCTGTAGAGTCCAGAATAGTGGTCCAAATCCAATTAAGCACTTAGGCACACCCCACATGTTTAACTTTAAGCTGGTGCATGGCATCATTGTGATTAATGGGCCTACTCATATACATAGGGTAAAATTTTGGCTCCGTTGACGTCAATAGGGCTATGTCTACACTGGCAAGTTAGTTCAAATTAAGGAGGCTTAATTAGAACTAACTAAAGCCATGGCTACACTAGGCTTTAATTAGTTCGAATTAAGGGCTACCTTAATTCGAACTAATAACTTCGAATAGGCTATTAGAAGTAAGGGTTAATTCGAACTAGTTAGTTCGAATTAACCAATGTGGCTGTGTTAGTTCGAACTAATTGCTTAGTTTGAACTAACCGGCCATTGAATTCAATGTAAATTGCTAATTCGAACTAAGCAAGTGCTATGAATGGCACTTGCTTAGTTCGAACTAATTTTTTTCTAGTTCAAATTAAGTTAATTCGAACTAACTAAAATTAGTTTGAATTAGTTAGTTCGAACTAACTAATTCAAACTAATTTTAGTAAGTGTAGACATAGCCTAGGAGTTTTGCCATTGATATCAGTGGGAGCAAGATTCAATCCTTAAAGTTTAGCATGTGCTTAATTATCACTGAACTGGAACCAGACTTCTCAGCAGCTTGAAGGATCAAGCCCTCACTATGTGACATTGGCCACCTCACTTAACTGCTCTGAGCTTCAGGTCATCCATCTATACAGTTGGAATACTATAGTACTTCAGAGGGGTATTTTAAGGCCTAGCAAACCCAATGGAGAGCTAGATAATACAAAACTGAACACATAAAAAAGTGATATGTGCAACTTAGGTGTGGACCTTTATCTGGTCATCCAGGGCTGAGTTTTCAAAGCTGAGTCCAAAATTTTCAGCTGTAGCTGCTTAAAGTTAGGATTTGTCATTCATAAATTGTATTAACTGTGTTAAATTTAAGAAGTTTCATGCAAATATCAAAATTAAAATACATGGAGTTTTCAGACATCAATCTTTGGGCTAAATGTTTAGCTCATTTACATCATATTAAATCAGCGGTAACTTCAACAGAGTTGCTTTTGGTTTGCTGCAACTGAGATCTGAATCTGGCTCCTTGTGCGCACTGCATGCACTATATCCAAACCTCAGAAGGCCTGTGTTTCCACCTAAATGTTTTCCATTTGCCTGTGAAATTCAGTTTCACTGACTGAATTGGAACTAAGCCATCCTGAGAACATGATTCACCATCTTTCCTTTATTTATTTATTTATTTAAATACCTGGAGACTCAGGAGGTGAGTTTTCCCAAAAATCACAGGTACCCATAACACCTAATAGAATTAAAGCTCTACTCGCTGTCTTTTCTTCTTTATTATCAGAAAGATCAATATAGCCTTTATTTATCATTTTGAAAGGTGTTTGAAGTTTAGAAATATTGAATGAAGACTAGACAAGAATAGGCAGCCTCAAAATAATTCATGATTTCAGGTGCCCAACTTGAAACACCCTGAATGGGTCTGATTTTCAGAAAGCACTGAGCAGCAGCTTCTGAAAATGAGACTCCTTTACAGAGGCTGAATTTGGCCACCCAGAAATATAGGCACCCAAAATTATTAGTTACTTCTGCTCATATTTTTATTTATAAATGAACTAAAATATGTTTCATTTTTTCCTTGCATAAAATATAAGCAATCATAGAGAATGTCTGGACTGAAACACATTATCCTTTCAGGGAATATATGAATTTAAGCAAGTTGCCTGGTTCTCAGTATCATTGTAAATTTGAGTATCACTTTCAGCACATTTAATTACAGTTTATCAATTGATGAATTTGATTTAATTACCATTTATCGGTAGATGAATTTTAATACTTATTATTTTGTAATTGCTTTGGAATTTCTACACACACGTGCATGCATGCATGCACACACACATTCCTCAGTCTAGTCTGAGGAATGTGTACATTTATAGCAGAACACTTCTAAGAAAGTACTGTGTTTCTAATACAGTCATTGTATGGATGCTGCACTGGGAAACCCAACCTTTATTGTAATCAGGAGTCTGTTGTTCACGGGACTGATTGTTTAAGACAACTGTTGTTCCTGTGTGGAATCTTGTACGCAATGTGTGAATTACATTACTAATTTACTATCTGATCAAATGTTATTCCTTTGTAATGTGCCCCATTCCCTGTAGCTCCAATCAAGTAGTTCTAAGACATCTCACATCTTTAGTAAAGAACTTCTCAGTTGATTTTAAGTGGGGTGCCAAAACTCTCACTTTTCTACTTCAAATAAATTACTCTCACACTTCACAGCCATAGCTATATATTCTTTCTTAAATGCGTGTGTGTGTTTTGTGGGTGAGAGTGCAGTGTGGTTTGAAGAGTTGTCAGGTGTTTTATTTTTAGAAAGAGACAGATAGTATTTTGCGATATAATTAAGGGTTAGTGAAGTTTCCTTGAGCAACAAAAAAAAAAAAAAAAAAAAGCCCTAAAAGCTCATGTTTTACTCCTATATGTATTTTGCACTCATTACCTCATTGCCACCTCCTCCTTCATTATTTTATAAATCTGTTAATTAATGGTGTTTATTCGTCTCTCAGTCTGGTCTGAGGAATGTTTTTATGATTATATTATTAGGAACTGATGATAAAGTATGTGGGAAAAGGTATTTTTTTGTATGTAGGCTTGCCAATCGCTATGGAAACAAGAAAATATTTGCAGAAACTCAAATACTGAATAATACCTACTGGGTATTTTTGGCATTATAAAGTTACTGTCTGAAGGTAAAGACTTTCCTTCTAATGGTAAAGTTCTCTATTATAATTTATTTAGATTTGTAATATTCTCATCAGAAATTAATCCAGTAATTTAAAGCCCCATCAAATTCTAGCAGGTTTTGAAACAGCCATTTTATCAGCATGTGACTCAAACACAAGCTTTAGACTTTTTTTTTAAACTATTGCTTCAGATTTCAGTGAAAACAGTTTTATTACAAAAATATTCTCCCCCGAAGGGATGAATGCAGTCCACTGACTAACAGAGTATCATTAAAGCAATATTGACAAGTCTGCAGTGGACTCTCAGAAGGCCTGTTTAAAAAGATAAACTTCTGCAGAGCAATCAAAGGTATTTTGCCAGTAACATAAACCATGACTCTATCTTACCTTTCCAAACCATGCCACTTCTCTCTTTTAATAAGGGAATGAAGCTTCAAAATACTCCAGAGTTATATTCAATAGGTCTCATCTCTTCACCATCCTTTTTCTTTCCCACTGTGAACATTTTTCTTCCTTCTGGTAGAAACAGGATGGATGATGAAGGGACCGTCTGTTTGTTCTGTGTTTGTGTAACACCTAGCACTATGCAGTCTTGGACCTGACTTAAGCTCCTAGCGCTACTGCAATACAAATAAATAAAGTAATCATAATCATAATAGTAATAACTATGGTGCATATGGAACACTTGATATTAAAAATGAGGAGGAAATAAGACGAGAAGTTAAGAGATAGAAAAGCTAATTTTTGAGTTCATATTAGTAAAGCTCATTGAGGTAAAGTCCTATAGGCTATGTCTACACTTGCTAAAATTAATTCAAATTAGTTAGTTCGAACTAACTAATTCGAACTAATTTTAGTTAGTTCGAATTAGTTTAATTCGAACTAGCATGACCACACTTGAACGTTAGTTCGAACTAAGCAAGCACTTGCTTAGTTCGAATTAGTGATCCCTATTTATTTCAATGGCCGGTTAATTCGAACTAAGAAATTAGTTCAAATTAACACATTGGTTAATTTGAACTAGTTAGTTAGTTAGCTAGCTAGCTAGTTAGTTCGAATTAACCCCTTAGTTCGAATACCCTATTCAAACTTATTACTTCGAATTAAGGAAGCCCTTAATTCGAACTAACTAAAGCCTAGTGTAGCCATGGCTTTAGTTAGTTCGAATTAAGCCTCCTTAATTCAAACTAACTTGCCAGTGTAGACATAGCCACAGAGTTTAATAGAACATAATGAACTTTCTGTCCAATTGAACTGAGAATTATATCCTTTCTATTAAATTCTATGAGATAGTTAAAAATCTGTAAAAATGAAATTATTCTTTAGTCAGTTCTTTAGCTTTTTAGATTAATTTCCATAGAATCCTACTAGTTTCATATCTATTTAATTTTGTAGCACTTTTCCAAATGAGTAAAATTTGACACTCAGTAAGATACTGGCTCCTAACTGCCAATGTAACTTTTGAAAATGGGACTCAAACTCTTAAATTACTGAGGTAATTTTGAAAATTATGTCCAATAGGTCAAGTAGGAGGAGGACAAATTACAGGATAAAGTTTACCTCTGAACGAATACTTAGAGCTTCTCTACATGAACAGATAGTTCAGGGCAAGGTTGGATGTGAATCTACTCCAGGTTAGCCTGTTTGGATGTGTCTACACTGGCACCTTAGGTTGACCTAAGGCAGAGGCGTCGTTGTCGTCGGGCTGGCAGGGCGCCAGCCCCGGGTAGAAAATCCTGAGCCCCGAATCTATTTTCCCCAGCAGGCACATGCGCACCCAGGCGGAACACTGTGTTCAGCCCAGGGGCCCCAGCAAAGCCGCAGACTCCTGCTGTGGCCAGGCTGGGGAGATTCAAATCTCCCGCCCTGAGCATGCTCAGACAGAGCGTGCTCCGGCTGGGAGCGGCCTGGCCCAGAAGCAGCTCTGCTGGCCGGCCCTGCAGCTCTGAGCCTCCGGCCAGGTAAGGGGCTGGGAAGGGGCTGGAGGGAGGCCTGGAGAGGGGTGGAGGGGACAAGGAGACTGCCTGGGGGCTGGGTAGTGGTGGAGGGGACTATGCACGGCAGGAGTGGGGACTTCATGGGGGGCTGGGGAGGGATGGATGGAGTTAGAAGCCTGGAGAGGGGTGGTGGGGACATGGGGACAAGGAGACTGGTGGGGGCTGGAGAGGGGTGGAGGGGATTATGGATGGCTGGAGGGGGACTAGGTGGGGGGCTGGAGAGGGATGGAGGAGGTTGGGGGATGAGTGGGGGTTAGGGACAGAGGGGCCTGGAGAGGTGTGGAGGGGGTTTGGGGGCTGAAGCGGGGTGGAGTGAAGATGGGGGAAGCTGGGGAGTTAGGAGGGCTGGAGTGGGGGTTTGGGGGCAGGGGTGGGCTGGGGGCCACAGCCCTGGATCTTTTTGCTATCCAGCAACGCCCCTGACCTAAGGACACTTAAGTCAACCTACAGAACTCTGCGTCCACACTGGGCGCTTCCTTAAGTCAACTTAATAACACCACCTCTGAAGGTTAACTTAAGGCTTAAAACGACCTTATTAAGTCAACTTAAGTCGACTTAAAGCCGTGTAGACACGTATGTCTACACTACAGGCTTTGTTAAATTGACTGAACAAGGTTGATTTAAGTCGACTTTAAGTGTAGATGCTTCGTTTAGTTGACTTAAGTGTAGACATAGCCTTTCAACTTAACGAGCCATGTAGATTCTGTTGATGTACACTAATAGTTGATTGATGTGCTTTGATCTAGTCTTCTTTGAAGTGAGCTAAGTTGTGCTGAGAAGATTGCATAGCACATCCAAATCATAACCTTTGCTACAGAGTCCAATTTGTTATTCAGCTAAATCAAATGCATAAAGAAGAGATATACTTAGTATGGGATTTTTCTTTACTCTAAATTTTGGCTCCTCTTATTTTATGGAAAAATGTAAGTAGCCTAAATCATCAAAGTAATATCAATGAATGCCATCCTTTGAGATAGTTTTAGTCTCATTTGTTGCCCAGTGAATACTATGATTCTTCGTTGCACATTTGCAGCACCTTCCAATTACAGATCTTGAAGTGTTTTACAAATAATAAATTTAGCCTCACAATATCCTTGTGATATATGTGTGGTCTCCATTTCACACATGTGGAGATTGAAGCACAGATAGATTAAAGACTAAATTTTCAGAATTCTGGGCTCCTTTTGTTGACACAAAATGGGAAATTAGATGTGTAACTAATGATAATGTATCTGCAATTTAATTCCAAATGCAAATATGAGAAAAAGATTTTTCTACCTGGAACTTGCTTTGGTGAGAAGGAAGCCAGCCTGAATGACTTTACTCATTTAGTTACTGATCAGATAAACACTATTATAATAATAAATATATATGATTGTGACAAATAGGGCAGTGTCCTGCAATGTCCCTGTTAAACCTTATTGAATTAAGTCTAATACCTTTGTGTCCATTGCATTAAAAATGCTATTGTTTATGTGTTATTGCAGATTTGTATGTAATTTCTGTAGGAGATGTGATTTATGCAATTTCTGGGAAGCATTGGGACCTTCAAAGGACTTTTGGAGACAATATGTGTGAAATGGATTTCCTAGGAAATGCTTGGGATAAGGGGAATACCCATAATCCCTTTATCGCTTTTGAAGCTTCACCTTGAGCAGAAAAACATTGTTTGGTTGATTATCTGTTCAGGGCCTTGATCATGAGAGTTCTTGTTCTAGGCAAAAGGGTGCTATGAACTTAAAGCCACAGAAACGGTCCTTAGTAGGGTTTTGAAGGACTGGTCACCTGCCAGCACTTATGTTGGAGCTGGGAGATCTAGCATGTGTGTTGGTTCTTTTATTATTTTTAATTTGTCTTCTCTGTAATGCTTTTTCCGTAAGCCTAGAATGTGCTTGCTTAGAAAGGGCTGTGTGGTAATGTATACCTGTGTGTTGCAGGTGGACATCCGAAGACGGACAGGGGCTAGCTAGCAACAGTGGGTTCGTTGCCCGGAGTGCGCAGCACCAATTACCACACCAGGGCGGAGAAGCACACTAAGATTTATTTGAGATCTCAAGCAGGCACACGGAGACAGGCACATCTCAAATCATGCACACCTCCTCCCAGTTATAGTGACTCTTATATAGTTTACTTCAGTACTTTTCCCTTGCTGTGTGTGTAAAGATCCCACCCTCCTCCTCTTTCTCTGGGTTAGAAGCAAGCTTTCAAGGCTATGTTATTGTTGCATGCTGAGACCGGCTTAGTCTGGTACTGTTATTCTGTTCTGGGGAACAGGCTATCAGTTCCTGCAACCGGGGAACAGCCTTATATGGGGTTGGTGTTGGGATTGTTATGTCCCAGCTGTGTCCGAGTCTGGAGCGAAGGGGATTCATCGACACTGTGGCCTTCCACCCCCCGAGTTACCCAGTGCGTGACGCCAGATGCAGCCAGGGGCATCAACATGTAGAACTACAAGATGTACCATCTCTGAAGAGAAGGTAAAAGAAACCTACTTAGGCTGCCTGTTTTTTATTAAAGATTTCACAATATCGTCTGGGAGCTATGCAACCTGGAAATATGCCATCAGAAGGGAGAGAGAATGCATGTCTCCACTCAAGAGAGGCAACCACTGAAGAACTGTAAGCGTGGCATGAACATCCTTATTGGACCATAGAAGGGAAATAGAGGTGCAGTTGCTCCAAACTGTAACAATGATAACTTATCATCTAAGGCTGTCTGATAAATTACACCACAGTGACTTGTCTGAAGACACACAGGAGGTCCATGGTACAGCCAGGAACGGATCCCAGGTCTCCTGATTTACAGTGTTGTGTATCAACCATAAGACTGCCTTTTCCAGTCAATAGCTTCATTAATCATTATTTAAGTTCACTTGATGCTCAGTTCTCTAAGGATGTCCCAGCTGGTTTATTCTTGGCCCTGTCTCTCTTTTAAAGACTGTAGTCAATGAATTATGAACTCTATACTGTATTCAGAATACATATATACTGCAAGACGCATTTCCCCCCCCAAAAAAGTATTATTTTATAATGAATATAATGAAACCAAAGTGAAGTTTGTGCTGTTGTAATCAGATAGGCAACAGATCAACAACCATTGTGTCACCTGGTGAGTTTGTATTTAAGGAGGCTGAGTGCTCCAATGCACCCAGGCCAATTCTGGTGTGTCTCCCCAGATGGAAACAATGAGCAAAGTCAGCTGACAAAGAGTCAGGTGACCAGGTGCCATATCTGCTGAGGGATTAAAATAGGAGCCCTGGTACAGGAAAGAAACTGGTTGCTGGAAGCTGCCAGCTATATGTGAGTCCCTGAGTAATGTTAGAGGCTAGTAGGCAGAAGGAAGGACTGTGGTGGGGACGCCAGGGGTGGCAGTGGCAACTGGTGTTGCTGCTACTAAAGGAGACCGAAGAAGTGTGTGTTGCAGGAGCAGAGCGGCAGAGGGAGGAAACAGGATCTGGAAAGGTTTTCTGTTGCCAAAAGGAGGCCTGCTGGATATTGGGCAAGCCAAGCAGGGGACCTTGTGAGAGAGCAGGAGGCCACCAGCCAGGTAGACTGATAGAACAGGAAAAGGCCTTGAGGCTGCAGGTGAGCCCTAATTTCTGACTCTGCTAGGGTGAAGGCAGACAGTCTTTAGGAATCCCAGGGCTGGGAAGCCATAGAAGAGGTTAGGTATTACCTGCTCGTGAGATGAAATAATGACCACGGATGATAGGAGGAAGTGTGTGCAGACTGACAAAGGAAGGATACAGTGGAGTTGGGAGCAGGGCAGATAACTTGTTAGACATTGAAGAGCTGAAGTTTAGGGGTTAGTCAGAAGTTCAAGTCATCTTAATGGTTGTCTGTCAAACTCCCTAGCTGGTGAGAATCCACCAGCCCACGTGCTGAATGCACACATCCAATTCAGTGGATGATTTAGTTTGCATTTGTCTGTGTTTAAAGTATATCAAAAAGCAAAGAAATGATGCACAAATGTCATTGGGTATTCACTGACAGCCATGCTATATGAAAATATTGGGCCTGATTCCTTATTATGTTTGGCATAGAGCTTGAAATGCAAACTGTAAAAGGCCAGTGGAAAGGAACTCAGCTGGCACAAAGCCAGTGAAGCTGGCTCTTATACCAACTGCCCCCAAAATCTCGGCATAGGAGGCATACCGGAGTGGGAAAAGTATGTTGAGTGTGGCAGAGCACCATTGTGCTATGCCAATCCTTATTGCTGTAAGGGTCCATAGGCTGCTCTAATTCAAGATGAGACTGAGCTAGTGCAGAATGAAGGAGCTGTAACCAACTCCCTGGCAGTCCATTAATGAGCAGAGGTTGTCCCCCAAGGGAAAATTTAACCTCTTGTTGTAATACAGCATCCATGCACATACAGAACAGATGTGTGTGTGTGTGTGTGTGTGTGTGTGTATTACTATAAAATAAATTTTGGCAACAAACTTTGTAAAACTAATTATGAAACCATTGCCTTCTTTACTTCTAGTTTTAGTCTCACTGATTTTTTTCTTTATTTTTGAGTCTAGTCCGTATAGCTTCTTTATAGCTAGGTTTCCTAAGTTTTCTTTTTAAAAAAATCAGTATATTCTCTCTTGCACTATCTTGTTTTCTCTCTCTTTTAAAAAAAATTCTTATGCAATCTCTAGTTTTTCCAATGTTGTTGTCTCTTTTTTCCTCCCTTTTCCCTCTTTAATATATTTTTTTCTTTATATGGTCTTGATTTCATTCTTTTAATTCCATACCCACGTTTTCTTCTTTTTGATGGTTATCTGCTAAAAATCACTTCTCTCAATGTTAATATCTCCCACAACACGGTCTTTAAAAATTATGCCCTTTTGTGTGTTCATGCATGTGTACACACACTCTTAAAAATGCAACAAGTTTAAATTAAAAAAAAAAGCGAGGGCTGGGATTTTCTCAGTCTTACACTACTTCTCCTCCCATTGAAATTGATGGGAAACTCTTGACCCCATTTGAAGCAGAGCGAGGCTAATGCTGAGTATTTTGCTGTCAAGTATTGGAATTTTATCACAAATGTCATGATATTTGGTATTGTTTGTACAGCCACAACTCTATGAGACAACTGATTGTGTGATGCTACTCATTTTTACTTGAAAGAAATTTCATTTCTGGCCCTCGAGATTTCGAAGAAAAACTTGAAAATGTAACCCTTCTGCCGTGCCAAGACAGCAGCAGCAAAGGGTTGTGTTCTATATCTAGGACTTCCTGACAATGTTACAACACCAACTGGCTCTGGCCCCACCCAGTCTCCTGGGAAATCATGCATTATTTTCTGGGCACCCTAGAAGGCAATGCTTCCCCTCTCACAAACATGAGTCTTAGTGTAGTACATAAAACTTTAATAGTAACATAAAGAGAATATATAGAGGCAATATCAAAGCCATCACCCCGACTCATTGTATATAGAGCCCATCCCTCACTTTTCCATCACCCCCATACTGACCATCATAGTTTTAGCATCCACCTCTCAAGGTAAGGGGCCTCAACCAGTCCCCTACAGTTGTCTTCTGCCACCTCTGGGTCCACTTGCACCACCTGATGGTCACTCACACCATCTGCTCCCACTGTCCACTGGTGCCATCTGCTGGTCATTCATACCAAACACTGGACACTCATACCTTCTGCTGGTGCCATCTGCTCATCCCACCAGCTCCTGCCAGCTCTCTACTTGCAAGATGTTCTCCTGGTCAGAGGCAGCAACTTCTGCTGGGCCCCAGTCAGCTTTTTAGTGATTTTAGCTCTTAGAGAGAATTTAAACTCTCTAGTGATCTCAGCTCCAGACTTCAGTTTTTAGGACACCAGAAACAGGTCCCTGATTAGAATAACAAAAGACTTCATAAGGAATCATTAAGTCTACCTTGTAACAATGGGGGGGAGAGGAATTAGGTATTCTTTAAGGCACATCTCTCCAACAGCCCTAATGTCACCCTTTCCCCCTCTTACAAGACCAACAAACAGGGTTGACTGCTCTTCTGAGTTCTGTATTGCTGATGGTGACTTTTCCATCAGAGTAGGCTAAACACAGTTTATCCAATCAAAGGGCAGAATATAATGAAAAAACAACATTTGATTTCCCCCTTCAGTTAAAACACAGGATTCATAACCCAAACCTGCCACACATAGCATTTTCCCATCATGACCAGCACCTGAGTGGGTTCACCCATATACAGTGTAATTATGCAAAATACTTAATTTTACTCATGCAAATGCAAAGCCCATTCAAATAGGGTGCCTCCCTTTTAGTTGCTAAGCAAGAGAAGTGCCCAGCCTCTAGACCTTGCTTACAAAATCATGACTTGAATGAACCCTGAAGGCTCAAAAACCAGAAGACAATTAGTAATCCAAATTTATTACTTAAAATTCCATTGTTTTTGCAGTGTTTGTAGCAGTATTGATCACAGAATATTAGAGAGACAAGATGAGTGAGGTAATATCCTTTACTGAACCAATTTCAGTTAGTGAAAGAGACAAACCTTCAAGAAGAAGAGCTCTGTGTAAGCACAAAAGCTTGTCTCTTTCACCAAAAAAAGATGGTCCAATAAAAACTATTAACTCACTCATCTTGTTGCTGTAAACTTTCATGATTTTTTGGGCCTGACTCATGCTATTTGAATGTTTGGGATTGTCAAAATTGAAATCCCATCCAAAAATGCAAGGAAACAGGTGCACCCAAGAGAACCACTGTGTGCATTTCTGAGTGCAGGATAAATTCCAAATGAAGCTCTGGACAGATTTTTTCCCCTCAAAACCTGCTTCTTGGTCTTAGTCTCTCTCTTCTCCATCAGGGTTTGTTTAGTCAACAAATCTTGGCCAATTTATCAGGGTCTAAATGTGCAACAAAGACCAAAATGAGGGATGCAAAAATTATTCATGCAAGAAAATCAAAATGCTGTGGGATGTACCCATTAGTATAAATTCTTTCTGTAACCTTTATTTCATGATTCTTTATTTCTGATGAAAATTTTCAGCAGAAACAATGAGGGGGCACTAAACTGATGTGGAGGGTATATAGCTTTGAGATTAAAATCAGTGATGCACCTTGAAATGAGGGCTATTTGATAGGTTTGGTGACTGTAGCATAGGGCGTGGCCCTATGCAGGTGTGGTCTCCTGGCCCTAGTTCTGCCAAGCAGTCTCTTGTGTAGGGCATGGCCCTATGCAGATGGGGTCTTCCGGCCGCAGACCTGCCAAGTAGTCTCTGGCCCCTTTTGAGCAGGGCAGACCCAAACACACAGTCTCTGGCCCCCTTCAGGTGGGACAGGCCCAAGCACAGTCTCTGGCTCCCTTTGGATGGGGCAGGCCCAAGCACATAGTCTCTGGCCCCCTTCGGATGGGGCAGGCCCAAGCACACAGTTTCTGGGGTTAGGGGGACAATCCTTCGCAGGGGTCAGGAGTGTAGACAGCCTCTGAGGGTAGGTCAACACTGATGGGGTTGCTCTGGAGGGGAGAGGAGGAGTGTGATGCAGGCCCACCCATCTTCACTCTGTCCCAGCCTAGGGCCCTATTCATGGCCTCAGCCACGGAGTCAACAGGGTTCCAGATGCAACATCTGGACTCACTTGCTGGACCCCCTTGGCTACTTCCCACTTCCTCTCCCAGCGGTACCTGTCCATCCTTGCTCTTGTCGGGGTAATACCCCTGGGGTAGGTTGCACAACCCCTCTATATCATCTGGGAGTGGCAGGTCTGGAAACCCATCGGGGTAGTCAGCAGAGAGTAGTTCCTCTAGGTCACAGCCCAAGGGGGTCTCCTCTCTGGGATCGGCATCTGGTAGCGCCTCTAAGTCTGTAGTCTTGGATGGGACCACCAGGTCCTTCCGGTTGGTTGGAGCCGGGATTACCTCTGGATCCCCAGCCTCTGGTACTTCATCCAGGACACAGGTGGTCAGGGTCTCTTCCTGGCTGCGGGGGTGCGCCACATCACCATGACTCGGGCTGGTGGACCGGCAGCATGCAAGGATCTGGTCCCAGTATGCTGGCAGCTCCTCCTGAGGGTACTGGTCCTAGGGTTGGGGCATTTCCTGAGAGAGGAGAGAGACATCCTTCCCTTCTGGGAGTTTGGGGGTTGAGTGAGCTGTTAGGCTGGTTTCCTTTTGTCCTTCCTGCCCCACCCCTTGACTTCCTGTCTAAAGGACAGGCTGTTTCTGGCTCCGCCCAGCTGGGTCCAGCCCCTCCCTCCAGGTCTGTCTCTGAAGGAGGCCAAACCCCTTCACTACAGTGGCCTATCTTCTGGACAAGTTTCCTATTCCTGAATTCCATCCTTTGGTCCCCACTGGCTTGGTAATAAGGCTTAGATGGGTGAGGGGGAAAATGATCAATGCATCTAGATTATTATGCTAGTGGGACTCTAATTCAGTGTCTGTGCAAGAGACCTCAAATTTGCTTGAATCTGTCTTGTGCTCCTCTCTTCCCATCATTCTCCTTCCTTAGTAATGAAAACCCCAAAGAGGGGTCAGGTTGAAGATTAAAAAATTGCATACTGTATCGCAGTGACTCTTAACCTTTAGAGACTACTTCACTCCTTTTGGGAGTCGGATTTATCTTGTGTACCTCATATTTAACTTCACTTAAAAACTACTTACCAAATCAGACAAAAATACAAATGTGTCACAGCACAGTATTACAGAAAAATTCCTGACTTTCTCATTTTTACCAGACAATTATAAAATAAATCAATCAGTATGTAAATATTGTGCTTATATTTCTGTGTGAGCAGTATAAACCAGTCATTGTCTTTATGAAAGTTTAGTTCTAATAACTTCGCTAATGCTTTTTAATGTCGCCTGTTGTAAAACTAGGCAAATATCTAGATGAGTTGAAGACCTCTGCTTACCCCCATACATAAAACCAATGCTCTGTTCCAGAACTAATTCTTCACTATTATTTTTGTTAAGTGCTTGACATCTCTAGAGGTGGATGGGTATATATCTGCAGCTTTACAGTGTTCTTGTCTCCGTTGATCCTTTCTGCAACACAAATCTCAGCACATGCATCATAATATTGATCATAGCCTCATATTGCTATTTTACTTAGGAATAATCTGGTTCACTTAATGGGAGCCTTCAGTTTATTCTTTTCATCTTTGGCAACCAGACTACTGACTTGTAATTTGTCATGATGATATTGTTTGGTTACTAAAGCAGGCAGCAATTAAAGGCAATTCAGGTAATTATGTCATAAACTGCACATTACCTAGAGTAGTAAGTTTAAAAAAAACCAAAAACCTTTTGCCAGGTTATTTTAGCGTGTAAAAGATATGATATTGTGGAAAGGTAGTGTGAATCCATACTACGCAGAAATCAATGGATACCCATCTTTCTAAACTACAATAGGAGCTGTGTGACAAGGGCACAGCATTTTTCCTAATCAAGCAGGTTGTGTGAAAACTACGAGTCAAGCTGAGCTTGCTAAAACCAGCTGTAGTTTGTTTGCTACTTAATGGAGCAGGTCATCGTTATAACACCCCAAAGAAATCAACGAGTCTCAGCCTGAAGAGCACAGAGGAAGTGTTGGAACTCCAGCGGTTCTGTATTAAATCACTTCTATAGGTCATCTGCAGAGAAAGAACTCAGTGAAATAATAAACTAGTATCATTCTGCTGGCTGGGAATAAGTCTCCCTCCCTCATCCCCCTTGCCTCCCCCGCCCCTGCCCCTATATGGCTAAAGAAACAGTTCTTTATCTATTATAAGGCCCATGAAGATGGAGTTTGCATTCGCTCCTTTCCCAGCTATGCAGAACGAGGGTTTGTAAAAGAGGCTGAAGAAAAAGCTATTATTATGATATAATACTTAGACTGTTGTATTATCCAGGAGCCCAAGTCATAAGTGTTATGGTAGGCACATTACAAGCATGTAGGAAAGAAGATGGACTGTTCCACACAGCTTAAAATCTAAAAGATCAGTGTCACACCATACTAAGACTGGCCCTTTCCTCACAAAATTGTAATTACAGTTAGCAACCTAAAGATGCAGATTTTTAGTGGGATTTTTGGTGTCTCGGTACATAGCTCCCATTTAAATCAATAGAAGTTAGGTGCTTTTGAAAATCCACTAGGGGCCTTTTTCCATCTTTAGGTGCCCAAAAACCTATGAAAAATCTATCCTTAACTCCCTGATCCAGCAAAGATTTATGCACATGGCTCACTGTATATACTGTGGGTATATCCATTGACTTCAGTGACATTATTCACTGCATATAAAACTAAGCATACGTGTAATTCTCTGAAAAATCAGCGCTAAATTTGCAAAGCAAGTACAAAGGACTAAATATTCCTTTATGCGAATTAACAGTGGTTACATTACTGTGTTACTGAGAACACGGGAAACCTTACCCGGCCCAGACACAGAAAGGATTGACAGATTGATAGCTCTTTCTCGATTCTGTGGGTGGTGGTGCATGTCCGTTCCTAGTTGATGAAGCGATTTGCCTGGTTAATTCCAATAACGAACGAGACTCTGGCATGCTAACTAGTTATTTGACCCCCAGTGGTCAGCGTCCAACTTCTTAGAGGGACAAGTGGCGTTCAGCCACCCAAGATTGAGCAATAACAGGTCTGTATTACTGAGAGTCACTCTTCTGGTGCTACTGAAGAAGACAAATAATAAAAGTGCACTCCTCCAGCTGTCAATGACACTGAAGACCAATATTATCAAATATTCAAAAATCAGAGTTCCTTCCAACATGCGCCAGATCACTAACGATCTAGAATCCGTCCATCCTGTCGACCCATCTAATCTAATCCTCCCTTCCCCACACAGAAAAGCCTTGGAGAAAATATTAGTCTTACAGTGTGACCAGAAAGTCATTAAGACAGGCTATATTGAATAGCCATGTGAAGGGAATTCCATGGCTTTGGATCCCAGCCATAAACAGTTGAAGAACCATGTATTATGTAGCCAGTCCTAAAACAGACACCATGCCACTGAGTAACTGGAGTCAGGCTCACAGTGTACCATAGTTTAGGAATCACTTAGTTTCAGATTGAATCTCTAGGACTGCCTCTGTGCAAGGGCAGATATACAGCTGCATAAACCCCGAAGGAGCCCCAGGCAGGAACCAGGAATCAAAGTCAGTGCTCCCTAACTGCACTGGGTGTGGGTTGTTTCCCCACTCATGGCAGTTCAGCTCTGTAGCTTATTGCATGGTGGGAGCAAATCAAAGCTCCACACATTCCCTACCCTCCACCAACTCCCCGTGCTCACCACCTATCAGCTTCTAGGATGGGATCAAAGCACTGGGCACTTGGGCCCCTGATCTGTCTTTCCAAGTGCCTAAAGAGATTGCTCATATAGCTGGGCAGGGGGACAGAGGAGAGTTGTACTCTCCTTTATTCGGTGTATGTGGTTTCATAGCTCAGCAATACAGTACAGCCCTTAATAAAGGCCCAGTATTCTCACCTTTACCTTAAGCCAGTGTCTTATCTTATCAGTGGAAATGGCTATTTTATTTTATGTACATACTTATATTGCCTTTTCACTGGAGAGTCTGAGCACCTTCCACTAGTGCATTCAGTCCCATGACTAACGTGTCACATGTGATTCATTCTCTCTCTCATCCTCTCCCTGGGGAAAGCCCTGTGTGCAGTGTAGCGCCTTGTTCTGGTTTTTCAATGGTTATGCTGATCTGTGTTTATGTCACAGAAGGCAAGTCAATGGAGATATATGGGGGTCTTTAATTCCTGCTCATCTAGTTAAATTCGACTCAGTTTGAATCAGGGTGACCGAACCATGCCAGAATTATTTGGTCTTCAAAGAAAACCTTTCTTTTAAAATGTAAGAGTTAAAAGAAAGCTTTTCAAAACATCCATTAGTGATATGAAACAATTCCCCTAATATTAGAATTTTTAGAGGAAAGAACAAAGTGCACAGCACGCTCACCTCCTTTTCAATCAATTCATTAATAGTTGCCATCCAAAGAAAATGTCTTACCATCATGTTTTTACCTTTAACTTTCAAACACACTAATTGTGTATTCTCCCTCAGCCTTTTTGCTCTTGGTTGCTCATCTGTTAGTTTGCTCAATTCATGGTGGCACTGTATAATAATCAGTAACAGGGATTTATAATAAAGAACAAGAGATTAAAATAACTGATTTGGTCCCATTAAAACACAGTTAGCTCAAAGTAAGGATGTACTCATCACACAAAATGCTGTGATTTATGTTCTGCACCAAAAAAAAAAAAAAATCCAGTAAGCAGAAAACAAAGTTTTATTGTCTTGCCATTGAATCACTGTCCTGCTTTTAAAAATAAGTTCATAAATATAAAAATTATTATTTAATAAAATTAATTTAGCATTTTATTGTAAATATAGCCATTGTAAATTATTACTTTATTTTCCCTAATGACAATAGAGCCTTTTGAAATTTTAATCAGTTCTATAAAGTAGCTACCTCAGTTTCCAAGATTTACAAAAAAATAAATATCAATTTATTAGTCAGTTTTATGCGTTACAAATTACAGAGTGTGTCAAAAGCTTTTGTTTGCAAGTGGGAATGACGTTGAGGCTGTGTGTACAGCCTGGGAGGTACCCTATACTACAAATGCCATCTGGAGTTAGCAGTGATTAATCTTCATCTCATTTACACAGTGGTTGAGTGAGGATCCCAGTTCCAATAAAAGCCTCCTCCACAAAACGTCCACTTTATTAGCATCACAAGAAGGGAAAAGTCCTGTGTTATTAACATAATTAAAGCAGGATTTTGTTTCTTTGTTTTCTTTTTGTTTGAGTTTGTTGTTTTGGTGAAGCAAGGTAAATTTTAGGAAATGAGCGTCACAGCTGAGCATTTGTAAGTTCAGTGAGACCACTCATGTGTGTTTCCAATATCAAGGCCAAAAGGGGAAAATTCCTGGGCAACTTCAGATAGAAGTGGGAAATTGCAGACTGCATGCACACTTCTGTGATATGTGTGCACAACTGTTTTGTACACACAGGTTACATGCACAATATAACTCTATTTTCAAGCAGATATAACTCATGTTATATTTCACATTCAATTCATGTATAAGTGGTTCAGAGGTGTTCACAACTGTAACAAGAGCATTACAACTACAGAGCTCAGGTCCTCTTAATAACAAGCCACTTTTATTACAGTGCCTAAATTTAGGCACCTAACTTTTAAAATGTTTGGCCAAATCCTCACCTGCTGTAAATTGGAGTAATTTAACTGACTTCAATAGAAATTTGCAGTTTTACATCAGATGAGGATCCAGCCCTTTGACTTACATGTCAACAACAGACAAATAGACCCACAAATTAAAATGCTATGCAGATCTGTTACTCTTTTTTTCCCCAGTGTTCAGTGTAATGTATATTATAATGTAAAATCATGAAAAATTATATAAAGTTAGGTAAAATAGTAGGGGCATTCAAACATATTATTTGCCTAAAGGAGGATTCCACAGTCAGGGTCTCAAGTTTATTCCGCTTAGTAAGACGGAGAAAAGAGTCGACAGTACTTTGTTGCAACAGGCAAACTGAAACTCATTTAATTTGTAACTTGCCGTTTTATCCTATAAACTCAAATACTTATTAACGCTGTAAATATGCCTTTTTACTGGCTTACTGACAGCTCACATGCTTCCTGTGCTGTCTCCTTAAACATTTATGAGGATTCATGAATATGCAAATTCACAATCTAATGTCTGCAAAATGGTTGCAAGTACAAATGCTGTGTTAATATTTCATACAGTGATGGGAGCAAATCAACAATCATAAATTTTGAACAAATATGTTGCTTCATTAATAACTAATGAGGCAGTGCACGGAGCTCTAGTTTTGTCATTTAATAGTAAAAGTGGTGTTTAAAAAGAGCTTAACAAGCAGCACGCTCATTTAAAAAAGGTTAGCCAGTTCTGCTGCTTACAAAAAGGTTCCTGAAAGATGTTGCCAAGTAGAACAAAATAGAGTTATTGATAGACCCACCAAAAACTACTTCTCTCAACCAAGTCGCTACTGTTTATCTGTAGATGCTGAGTTTTGTTCAGCATGTATGTAATTCATCTTAAGCTCTTGACAATTTACAGTACGTATCATGGTTTGCCCCATCCAGAGGGTATTTGAGTCTTGTGGCCTCAGCTAGGGATCTATGGCTATTTTGTTCAAGCTCATGATTTTAGTTCTGGGAGTCTACATTCAATCCCTAGTTTATTAGCCAAGATGGCAGCCATAGCTGATGTACAGTGGAACCCATAACACGCCTAATCTTAGCTTTGCATGGATAGCAAAAGGGTCCTTTATTGTGGTTTATGAGATTGATCTTTAAATTAGGGAGGAGAAGCTGAAAAACAAGAGGCTGGTAGCTAAAGTAGGTTGACAGACTGTAGGCCCCCAAACCACAGTAAATCATAGAGTCTTGTCTACGAGTTGCCACTTGCCTATAGCTGCAATGGTCAAAGAATTCTTGATGGAACTAGTATTGGTACTTGTTGCTTGCTGAAAAATAGATCGCCGATAGACAAATTCTTTTACAGGCATAAGAAGAGAGTTGGCCAGTGGAGAGGTATTCAAGGTTCATGTTTCGGCAGCACAGAAGAGAAATTGAAGAAGTGCAAGAAAAAAGAAAATGGGGCTTAAATGATGATTAGAGAGGACAAGACACTATATTTATTAATATTATTAATTATTTGTATCGCAAGAGTGCCTAGAGGCACCAGTCACATTGTGCTAGCCCCTGGCAACCATAACAAAGACGGCCGTTGCTCCAAAGTGTAATTGAAATATAAGGTGTCCATTCACAGGTGGTTACAACAAACAGATGGGAGGAGAATATAAGGTAACAAGGAGACAATTCTTATCAGCATTAGCAGCAATCACACCACAGCTAGCTATACAAGAGTTGGGGTTGCTAAAAGTCCATGATTTTTGTCATTCAGATATTTTACATGCAGAGAAGAGATCCCTTGTGGAGGTAATGTTGACTGAGTACTGGTGGCAGAGTAATGGTCAGCAAAGAAGACAGAAATTATTCTTTCAGGAGCCAGAACTGCCCAGACCAAAAGCATTTGCAACTGAAACCAACTACAATCTAAACTAAACAAACAAACAAACAAACCACCAGAATCAAGACAAAAGCCAACAGGGCATGGGCCCTCTGCATGCAATGAGGGTTCTGTGTGTTACTAATCAAACCGGGAGTTTCAGAAACAAAAGAAGATTTTTTCTTTTTATACTGAAATATTATCTCCCGCCTTTCAGATGAGGGATCTCCATCCACACTCATTACAGGCATGAAAGAGACCCTCTACTGGGTTGATCCACATGTGGAGCTGTGAAGAGAACAGAGGCTGCCGGGGTAGAGGGCTCCTCTGGCAATGGGGCTTCTATGTGAATGACTTGACCCCATGATGACTCCCTAGAAGCAGTGGATTTGAGGGCTGGGACTGATTGTGGTCCCAGAGGTCGGAGCACACTCACCATTCCAATGATGGAACAAATGTCATAGAAATTCCATTCAGGAGTACTTGGGAATATTTTATCCCCCTGACCTCTCCCCTCTTCCCTCGAATGGTTAGCACCTTAAGCAGGGGCCTGTTGGGACTTGAAATCCTGGCCCATTAAGTCAATGGCAAAACTTCCACTGACTTCAATGGGGCCAAGATTTGGCCCTGGGTCTAAAGTGTTTTAGGCAGTCAGATATAAAATAAGGCAATTCCAAAATTTTGCAGACAGAAAGCAAGCTGTGCTTTCATTCCACAGAAGTAGGACACTCCATCATATCTGAAAGTGGGGCATTTCACTTCTATAGATATCATTGTCTGCTCAGCATCTTGGATCCATTCTTTCACTAGGCTGATTTACAGAAAATTTACAGTATGGCCCATGATCAGTGTTTATATATGAACAAGAACTTTGAAACCTGTATTTGGGCAATCATAACAACTCGCACTGATACAGACAGAATGACTTACACTTCCCTGCATTTATTTTATTCCCATTCTGTAAGTTCCCTATCTTAAGCTTGCTTAAGTCGACTTAATTTACCCTGCATCGACACTACAGTTTTCTTAAGTCGACTTAAGCAGCTTGCTTAAGTC
>ML685782.1:995575-1104061 GCA_007922175.1 Pelusios castaneus
ACTTAGGGCTACCCCAGGGCTACACCAATGCCCTCCTTGCTGGGGGGTGGCACAGGGGGAGCCTGGCATGCCCCCCCCACAGGGAAGAACCCTGCCGACCCTGCCCCTACGCCCTGCCAGGGTCCCTGTCCCCCTTTGCCCCATTGTACCTAGGTACAATGGGGCAAAGGCTGAGCCCCCTGGCTGTGGGCAAGGGGTGCCCCCCCTTCCACGTGGACCTGCCCTAGGTCCCCCTAAGCCCCACAAAGTTGACCTAGGCATCCAGTGTGGACGCTCTAGGTCAACTTTTTAAGTTCCTCTTTAAGTCGACTTTATTTTTAAGTGGAGACTCACTAAGTCGACTTAAATTAACCAGTGTAGACATAGCCTCTAAGTCGACTTAATAAGGTTGATTTAAAGTCCACTTAATAAAGTCAACTTAACTTTCTAAGTGTAGACATAGCCCCAGTTTGTTTTGCTGAACTAGACTGACAAGGCTACCCCTTTCGAACTTGTCACCTATAACCTGCTCCTCTGCGTGTGCCAGATTCCCTTGATAAAGAACAGAGGTTTAAAACTGCTGATGAGACAAAATTAGACAACCTCTGCATACAGAGTGATGTGAAATCACAGTTTTTATTAGTGTGTTTGCAGTTGTTTGTACTTAGAGTAATATGTCATAGTTTATTGTGAGTTAGGGACAAATCCTATGGCTTCCATGGGCACCCATGGCTCAAAAGGCCAAAGAATCAGTCTAATTCTGTATGTGAGTGCTTACTGGGACCCCTATAAGAGCTCTAGTCTACAGGGCCTAGAACTTGAAACACTTTCAAGAATTTTCCCAACATTTGTTTTATACTTGACATACTACCAAGCTCCTAAAAAAAGATACTACAGTAGTTCAACATCCTCATTGGATGAGACTTTGCAAAGGCAACAGGGACCTGAGAGAAGAACACTAGAATGAATTTCCATGCAGCCACCCATCTTCTTCTTTATGGACACCTAACTAAAAGCATACAACAAACATCAAATTCACCTGAAAGTACTGTAATCTATGTAACAACATTCATTTAATTGGACTAGGATTCCTAGTTGAAGAGAAGGAAATCATTATGGATGCCTCCCAAGTCACCTCTGTGATTGAATATCCTATTCCAACATAATCTGCTTTATATGTAGTTACTTTGATTATGATTTAATTAAAGTCTGCTTTACTGCTTCCCTACATAGAATTTATTTTATTCTTAGAGAAGAAACAACACCAAAATCACACTTCTCAGCTCTACTAGTAACCACTGATCTTCGTCTTTTTTTTTTTTGATAAAATGTAGATTCATGTTCTTCTTAGTTGTACAGTGCTTACTAAGAGTATTCTTAATTTAATCTGATGAGTGGAGTCATCAAATGCTGAATTTTTAGGGAGTTAGCAAACAATTTAGGAAGAATATACATCAATTACTCATCTGTGTATTCTTTCTCTTTAATTTTATTTTTATTTTTAGTTTGGATAGCTGGGCTTGAAAGACTGAGTTCTGAAGATCAGATACATTCTTGTTAACTAAACAGACCAGGACAACTCTTTTAAAGTATTGTATCATTATTTGCAGATGCAAGTCTGCCTCCTAAAACAATCACCTTGTTTCTTTTCATATCAACGACCTCTTTTCAAAGGATTGGGTAAACTATTTGACAGCAGAGCAAGGCATGGTCATAAATGTCAAGGGAAATGGATGGGGGTCAAGAAGATCACTTGTTTGAACCTGTTGATTTGTTTTAGGTTGACCAAAGCACAAACAGCCCTATCGTTTAATACTGGTGGGGAGGGGAAGGCAGTAAGATGTTGAGCCAAACAGCACAAACTTGTTAAAAATCTCCAGATCCTGTCAAAATACTTCCATTTTATGGCTTTCTGTTTGAAGGGTTAAGTTTTTGATGAGGTGTGTGAGCAATGACCTCATAAATTGTTCCATAAAGTGTAAACACAATTTCTAAAAATTCTTTTTGAAATCCAACTTTAATAATAAGCCAAACTTGTTAGAACTGCCTTAAATATTTATGTGCATGGCATGCTTTCCACACAACTTGTAATTATAGCATTTTTTTCTTTTTCGGTACTACTTTTTGACACTTTAATTTATGCGTAGCTTAAAAAAAGAGATTATTTCTTTTTTCTACCTTAGTATAAAGATAAACCAGTTAAATCATTCCTGCATTTACTGGTACAATTTCAATTTTTTAGCTATGTTGATAATTTACTTTTGATGCTAATTAATTACAAATAATCATAAAAACAAATTAAAAGCACTATACTTGTAGCAGGGCTTTTTATGTTCATGAAATAATGCATCTTTATGCATCTGCTTACTTGCTTTGTAAAAATGTAATCTATATTCATAGGAAAACAACTTTAACATTCTTCATTGGTGCTGTAAACCATTAGCAGTAACTTGGTTTTAGATATCATTCATTTCTTTAGGGTGGATAAATGGGAGCTAGTCCAGTAACATGGTATCAAAATATGTCAGGTTGACTGCTAGAGTTCAGAAAAAGAGCCAGTGCTTGAGAGAAGAGCAACAAATTTATAGAGATGCTTGAGAATATAGTTTTATAAAGAAAGGTATCTATCTATCTATCTATCTATCTATCTATCTATCTATCTAATTTCAAAAATTACATAAAGCCAATGAATACTCTAAACATAGTTCAACTTCATTTATCTCCTTCATCTCCACACACATGTACGCTTTTACTTTCCTTCTGACATTAAGGTAAAACTAAACTGAAGAGATTGGACTTGCATTTCATCCAGACAGTGGTAAGATTTTTAACTCTGTTTATCTCTTGTGCAAAGAAAGTCTGACTGTCAGGCTCACCTAGTTGTTCTTTAGACTGCAGTTGTAGCCTGTGTGTGGGCACAGAGGTGGTCTCTGAAGCAGGCAAGGTACACATCTATCAGGATGGGACATGATCTCCTGGTCACCCTTAACTGTTTTTTTCTAGAAAATATTAGCCGCATATCCAGAAACAGTGAAGAGCCTAACACAGTCCATGCTTGCCATGCGCAGATGCCCTTGAATGAGGGTGGTATGATAATTCTGGCTATCTAAGAAGAGATTAAAAAGATTGGACCTGTTCATTTTAGAAAAGAGATGACTAAGGAGAGATGTGACAGAAGTTTATAAAATCATGAATGGTGTAGGGAAAGTGAACAGGGAAATGTTATTTACTTTTTCACATAACAAAAGCCAGAGGTCATCCAATGAAATTAATGCACAGCATGTTTAAAACAAACACAAGAGGGTTTCACACAACAGACAGTCAACCTGTGGAATTCATTGCCAGTGGATATTGTGAAGGCCAAAAGTATAACTGGGTTCCAAAAGGAATTACATAAGTTCCTGGAGGATAGGTCCATTAATGGCTATTAGCCAATATGGTCAGGCATGCAATACCATTCTCAGGACATTCCTAGATTTCCAACTGCCAGAAGCATTGGGATAGCTCTGAGATGATGCTGTTTGCATTTGATGAGAAGAAGATGTAGAGCTGACTGTAGTCTATATATTGGTGTCATTCAAGTACATTATACCTCCCAATTCAATATATATTTTTAAAAGGACAGTTTCAAAGGGTACGGCTACACTGGAGGCTCTGTTAAGTCAACTTAACCAAGGTCGACTTTAAGTCAACTTGGAGACTCCACAGCCCTGCGTCCACACTGGCAGGTGCTAGGTCAACAGAGGAGTGGCCAGGAACTCTGTGAGGGGGCCTGGAGGCCAATTAGGTTGATTTAAGGGCTATCGCCTTATGCACTGGCTTAAGTCAACTTAATAAGGTCGACCTAAGCCTTAGGTTGACCTTAAGAGGTGGTGTTATTAAATCGACTTAAGGAAGCATTTAAGTCGGCTTAATAAGGGCCCAGTGTGGACGCAGTGGTCTGTAGGTTGACTTAACCGTCCTTAAGTCGACCTAAGGCTCCAGTGTGGATGTACCCAAAGTATCCCAACAGTAAGAAGTTACTTTGGGTACATCCACACTGGAGCCTTAGGTCGACTTAAGGCCTAGGGAACATTTCTTCCTTGCCTCTATTGGTTAGAGACTGCCTTAAGGAATGAAGCATGAGGGTTTCTGCCCTTCCAAAACTTAGGGGTTTCTTTCTTTCTTTGAAAAGGGGGGCAGAAGGAAAAGGATGAGACTAATTTTTTTCCAAATATCCTCATTTCTGTAACTATATTCTTCTTAATAGCTGCCCTAAGAGGTCTGATACTCCCCCTTGATTCCAATCAAGGTAAAGCTATTCAGAATAGTTCTACTCAGTTTTCCCATTAATCCTTCTCTACTTCTTCCTTTTCGCAGTGCAACTGACAATTACAGCTTGCTCCATATCTCTCTGGCTCACCAGTTTGGTGTCATCCTTGATTCCTTTCTTCCTTCCTCTGCTCTCACCTTGGGTATGTCTATACTAACAACTTAGGTCGACTTAAGGACGCTTAAGTCGACCTACAGAATGCCGCATCCACACCTGGCTTTCATTAAGTGGACTTAAGTGCTTCCTTAAGTCGACGTAATAACTATCACTCTTTAGGTCGATTTAACGCTTAATTCGACCTATTAAATTGACCTTAAGCCAGTTTGGATGCCCTAGGTCGACCTAATTCCCTAAGTCGACCTAAGGGGGCCATGGCTCCCTGGTGAAAGGGGACCGCGGCTCCCAGGAAGAAGGGAGCCGTGGCTCCATGGAGGCCGCAGCTCCCTGGGGAGAAGGGACCTGCGGCTCCCTGGGAAAAGGGAGAAATGGCTCCTTGGCAAAAAGGAACCACCGCTCCCTGACAGAAGGGTGCCATGACTCCCCTGGAGAAGGGAACTGTGGCTCCCCTCCCTCGGGGAGCTGTGGCTCCCTTCTGTCGGGGAGCTCGGCTCCCTTTTCCCCTGCCCACGGCACTCCATTGGCTTAACACCTGCCAGTGTGGACGAAAGCAGTCAACTTAAATTCCTTGTGTAGACTCTCTATGTCAACTTAGCAAGGTCGACTTTAAGTTGACTTAAGTCAACCTTGTTAAGTTGACTTAGCATTTCTAGCATAAACAAACCCCTTGAGTCCTGTATTTTCCTTTTCTATATTACTGCCCAAATTCACTGCCTCTGCCTAATCCATTAAACAAAATTAAAGAAATTTGTTAGTCTTTAAAAGTGCCGCAAGACTCTGTTTTCCTAACCCATTAGAATCCTTTCCCACATGCTAGTCATTTCTCCATTGATTATTACATCCTTCTCCTCTTTAATTTCCCTGCATCTCAATTTTCCCCTCTCCAGTCTATCCAAAATGCAGATGCTGCATTGCCTTCCTCTTCTACCACCTACAAAGCATCACCTGCCTCTTCATTAGCTTCTGACCTATTGCTTCAAACTCGTTACTTATCCTTACATTGAAAGCTCTACTGAATTTTATCCCACTCTGTCTGTGACCTTATTTCTTTCTACTGTCTCTCTTTCATGCAATCATTCCCCTAGTTCACTTCTCTTAATGCTTCCTTCCAGTCCCTTAAATACTCTTACCTACACATCTTCTTTTACGCTTGAAAATTCTTCCATTTCAGGCCCAAGAGTCCTGTATTTCCTTCACATCCAACTGTACACCCATTCATTCTAGAAATCTTTCCTATTTTGCTTAACTGTCCCATAATCTGTCCATATCTGCCTTTACCTAAATTGTTGCTCCATGTTTTGTTCTGTCTTTCATTGTCTTGATTATCAGAGCGGCGAGCTCTTAAGAGTAAGGGATGTTTCTGATAGGTTTTGTAGAGAATTGTTTATATTTGCAGAACTATACAAAAATTAGCAAAAATAATATTTGAAGTTCCAATCTTCTATTACTTTTGACAATAAAAATGTTTTAGAAGCTTTGTCCACAGCTGGATTTTGAAAAGTAGTGGAGCACCCACAACTCTCATTGACTTGGATTCCTGAGCTAGTCTGAAAATCAGCCAACTCATGTCTAAAGTGATAAAAGTGTAGTACCTGAAAACCCTATGTCGCTTTCTGGTTCACTGCATTTATTGACCGAGACAAAAAGCAACATTTAGAAAACAAATTTTGGTAACACTTTACATTATTGTTCTAAAAGAAGCTTTAACTGCACACTCAATTTAAATGTCTAGGATTTTATTGCACATTAAAAATTACTAAAACATACTTGTAGGGAGTGAGATAGATAGATAGATAGATAGATAGATAGATAGATAGATAGATAGATAGATAGAGTATCTATAAATATGTATTTTTAGATGGTTGCTAATAATCAACTGCTTTGTAATAAATGTCCAATGCCATCTCAACAAACCTAGAAAGGTACATTTATATGCAATAGTTATAATATATTAATTATTAGCACCAAGTATATGGGAGAGGCTTAACTATGTAACAGATATAGATCTAATGAAATACTGTTAATGCTCAAGCAACAAGTTTTTGTTAATCAAATGGCACTGAATTAACATACTGTGTAATAATTGTCTTGTTAAATTTAAATTAAATCCTTATTTGAGACACATAATCTGGAGTGTGACTCACTGTTCTAACCACATTTAGATTGTTGTCAGTACAATTAGGATTTTGAATTTACAAGTTATTTTTAATTTAATCAATCACTATAGCAACTACAAAATTACACAGAAGATGCCCCCCCCCAAAGTGCATCAGTCCAGTTTGCTGTACACATTATGATTGCAAACAGAAAAACAAATTTCAAAAGTTTCTGAACTTTACCTTCTAAACACTGCTAATCTAAATCTTTTTATTCTGTAAACCTGATTTACAGAAACAAGACATGGCACAATGTGTTAAATTAATTACCCGTGTACCAATGCTGAATTGTTCTTCCCAGTATATTTTGCAGTGGTATGATCCATCTCATTTTAAATGTATCAGGCAAGAGGGCTTCCTCTACTTCCCTTGGAAGGCCATTCCACAATCTTAAAGCCTTGGCCATTAGAAAATGTTCTTGATATTCAATTAAACTTTTCCTCTTTTTAATTTTATCTGACTAGATACAGAGTAAACAGTCCAAAAGCATGTAGGTGACTTAGAAGCCTAAATTCTATTTTCAAAAATGTCTACATTACTTAGGCTTTTAAGTCCCACAATCTTTCAAAGGCTATGTCTACACTTGGCCAAATAAGTCGACTTTGCTAAGTTGACTTAACACATGTCTACACTCAAAAATTAAGTCGACTTAAAGGGGACCTGCCAAATCCACTTAGAGCATCCAAACTGGATGCCTAAGTCGACTTCTAGGGGCTAGGTGGACCTGGGACTGGTCCACAGTGGCAGGGGGCAGTGCCATGTGTCAGGGTGCTCGGCATTTGCCCCATTGTACCTGGGTACAGTGGGGGATGAGCAGGACAGGGACACTGGCAGAGCATAGGAGCAGGGTGGGCAGGGCTGTGTCCTGCCCTGTGGGGGGGACACACCAGGCTCTGGCTGTGCCAGCCACCCTGGCAGGAAGGGCAGTGGGGGAGCCCTGGAGCCTTTTAAGTCGACTTATAGTTGACTTAGGGCTAATCTGTGTCTACACTGGCTAAGTCGACTTAGCCAGTAAAGTTGACTTTATACTAGATTTTATAATGTTGACTTTAATTTTCCTTAAGTTGACTTAAACTGCTACTTAAGTCGACTTAAGGAAAATGTAGTGTAGACGCAGATTAAATTAAGTCAATTTAAGCAAGTTTAAATCGACTTAATTTGTAAGTGTAAACACACCCACAGAGACTATATGACTAAATCACTTATGGCCAGAGTTTTAAAGGTATTTAGGTGCCTAAAGGTGCTTGATGGGATTTTCAAAATCACCTATGGAGTTAATTCTGTTGATTTTCGCATCTTTTGGCATCTAATTACCTTTGAAAATGTGATCCTTAAACATTTTAGAAAATTTCCCTCATAATCATTAGTGCCATTTTAAATCATTTCATTTCATCCCTTGTGTTTACATCTTTCAAATACATATATACAGTCACTCTGGGCTTCATCCAAAGCCCACTGAAATCTAGGTGAGGCCTCTCATTGAATTTGTACTTTGGATCTGGCCTCTTGTCCTTGATAGCCATATTATCTACAACCAGATTCTGGCTGCTTTGTGAGGCTAATGGCACAAAAGCAGCCCAAGAACAAGTGTAATCAACTACCTAAAACCTCCTTTGAGTACAGAGGCTGCAGTTGCACTTGACCCTTCAGGGAGGTGGAAATCCCTTCTGCTTTACTCCCTCTATCCTAGTCTACATCTGTCACGGGGCTATGCAGGGTCTGGTCCTATGATTGCTCCTTTCTACATCTTCTCATGCATCTCTACTTTAGGACAAACTGGGAAAGGCATAAAACTTAAAAAGAATGATTTTTTCCCCCCCCCTCACTGAATAAAGAAGTTCAGGTTTGCTTTTAACCTTAGGCAAACTTTCAAGTTGGTTTGTCTCCCATGCAGCTTAATTTGTCCATGTGGACAAAGTTATGTATTGTGGAATTATTCAAAGATCATTATATTCCTCAAGTGCTATTAGTAGAGTATTCTGATAAGCCGCAGGGAAAAGACATTTAATGCACGATAACTTTTCTAGTGATTTAACTATGACTGTGCTTCTAGATACACTACACCAGAAATTTTGGAGCTATTGTAATTAACAATCGGTTACCAGCATCTGAGCAATATACTAGTACTTAAAACATCCAACACCTGGCACCCTTAATAATCTTATTCATTGAATTCTTTATTACCATTACTGGTTTAAAAATTGACCTCAGATTTACAGGTGTAACTTAATGAGGCACATGTTGCAACCAGATGTCCTGCAAAACAGATATCTCATATACATCTTTGTATACTAATAATCCTGAAATATTCATTATGAGGCATATTCATGAGATCTGCTCATTATTTCAGTGCCAGTCTTGCACGTTGGTTGGAACAGATGGAAAAAACTGGGAAATGTATTTTACATTCCTGCTAGTTTCTTAAAAATAATTATCTGATTAAAAGTGTCAAATGCAATTTTCATTTTTTCTTATTCATCATACTGGCAAAAAAGTAGTTAAACTGGCAGTGATGCAACATCACAGCAAGATGACAAAAATCACAAAAGGAGCAGGCCAGTGCATGAATATTAACTCTTGAATACTGGGTTTAAGTACTGTCCAACCTCATTCATTTTCAACTGGAGCTTTGTATAATAATCATATAATAAATTGCACAATGGGTATCTTTTATGTAATAAATTTATTGAAGGTATTCTGCGTGCAACAACTGGAGAATGAAAATGCAATACACTGCATCAAAGTTATCCATTAGGAACTCAATTTAAACAGGACAAACTAAAAGACCAACTCCTGCCCCTAGCTGGCCTCAGAAATATAGTTGCCTACACAGTGAGACTGTTCTACAAGTGAGATTCTAAATCCTGGCTACCAGCCAGGTCAAGATGGGACCACCGATGGAGAGCAAAAATAACCTGGTCAACTTCAACTATTCTAGCAGGTTGTAGGACATGAAATGATGTGCTTAATCCTGCGCAGTGCTGAGGGCTCCAGGCCCAATCCACTGAAATGCTTCTTTAAGTATGTGAACAGTCCCAGTGATATTAACAGGACTTCTCATGTGCTTACAGTTAGCCATTAGTTTACCTGGTAGGGTCAGCACTTTATAGGACTAAGGCCTAGTCTACTCTGTGGGGCTAAGTCGACAGGAGACGTGCAATCTCCCGTTGATGCAACCTTACTCGACTTGGAGGGGTAGAGTTATTGCATCTGCTCAAGAACACATCTGGGATCGATTGAACAGGTCTATGATCAATTGATCCTGCTGTGTCAATCCGTGAGGATCAATGCAGCATTTTGAGTATAGACATGGCCTGAGTCTTTAAACACCTGGGAGAAGTTGCTGAAGGCTTTACATACTTCTCTATCAGTAAAACCTTGACAGAGTCTGTTGGTATACCATCAACCAGCAGAGAAGGTAAAAAACAAAAACAAAGTTAAAACACCAGTCAAACATTCAAAGACAGACACTTGGTCTACACTGGCAAGTTAGTTTGAATTAAGGAAGCTTAATTTGAACTAACTTAAGCCTTGGCCACACTTTTGAACTAATTCTTAATTCGAACTAGTTAGTTCAAATTAAGTCAGTGTGGCCATGTTAGTTCAAACTAACTGCTTAGTTCGAACTAACCGGCACATTGAGCTTAATGCAACTGACTAATTCGAACTAAGCAAGTGCCATGCATGGCACTTGCTTAGTTTGAACTAAAATTCCAGTGGGGCCATGCTAGTTTGAATTAAGTTAATTCGAACTAACTAAAATTAGTTTGAATTAGTTAGTTCGAATTAACTAATTCAAACTAACTTTGGTAGGTGTAGACATAAGCTTGGATTTCAAGCTCCAGAATTGCTCTGTGTGAGCTCAGAAACTTATCTCTCTCAGCAACAGAGATTGGTCCAATAAAAGATATTACCTCACCCATCTTTCTGGGTAAGATGTTGGGACTAACATAGCCCCAGCAACCCTGCAGATGCTCAGACTGTCACCAGTCCCTCAGTCAGGGATTTGGATGCCTAAGTGCTGATTTTAGCACCCAACTGTGGAATTGGGCATTCTGAAGGATCAAAAGGGCTTTGGTAATGTTTGAAAAAACAATTGACAAACTCGTGAGATGGTACTGTACTTTATTCAGACCTCCTGCATTTCTGCCTCTATTAACCCAATGATGATCATCCTCTTTCTTAAAAACATCCAAACATAGTATCTTAAATGGTTGGTTCCCAAGAATTGTGTTATAATATGGTACAAGTTTAATTATGTGAAAAGAAAAAAAAAAACGTATGGTTTCTAAAAGGACAGATTACTTACAGAATTTATGGATCCATTTAACACACTGCTTTGCTTTAGAGAGGTTGGGATTTACATGTGTTAAGTGCTCCTACAAATCTCCTTTACCCTTTCTTGGAAAAGGGCAATACAATAATAATTGTTAAATTTATGTGGAAGACGTCTGTACTATAGAGCTGTGCAAATCAGCAAACTAAGCAGTTGACTATCTGCTTCTAATTTTTATCCTTTAACTATCTTCACTGAAATGCCTGAGTATCCTGTTATCTGTCTAATAGAGTGACGGCTGGCATGTACTCAACTGTGTGCCTTGATGTCTGTCAGCTATACCTGGCAAGAGGGCTTTGAAGTTCAGAAAGCTTGGATTCCTGTGTTTTACAGCTCACAAAATTTAATTCCATAGTCAAGCTCTAATGATGTGATCCTAATGAGTAGTTAGTACATAAAAGAGAACATTAATGCTTAACATGGGGAGCAGGCTGCATTGAGACCAATTTAACCACACAGTAACAAAATATATATTTGTGGTTTATTCATCCTACCCCTACGCTAGGATTTTCTTTATGGGAACACCTCAGGAAATAGCCTATGGGCATATCTGAATTGCTGTTCCAGACTGAGAAAACAGATCAGGTTTTAAATATATGCAAACGATTCCAATTAAATAGAATCCTTTAATGAAAGTGTTTACAGTAGCATGTTGAGACCCTAGCCACAATCAGCATCCCATTGCACGAGGCACTGTAGCTATCTAGCAGGAAAAAGTCCCTGCCTCAAAGAGCTTACAGTTTAAAAAGACAAAACCGATAAAGGGTGAGAGAAAACAAGCATTATTAGCTCCTTTTTACAGATGAGGAACATAGGCACAAAAGAGAAAGTGACTTGTTCAAGGTGACGGGGGAAATCTGGGAACGGATTCAATATCTCCTGATCCACAAGCCAATACTGTATCTTTATTAAATAATAATATACAAATTCAAGCAGCATTCACTGCAGTCCTTTTAGGACAAAATTGGGAGAAAACTTGGGTAGGGAACAAAACTCAAAGTTTTTAATCACAGAATTTCCCTCAAATAATTTGATGGAGGATGTGATGTTTCAAACCATGTGTCAGGACCCAATACTGGGTCACAGACCCTCAGGTACTGGATCATGGTGCCCCCGGCTGCCACCACCACTGGACTGAAATGCGTTGCTGAAAGATGTAATTGTTGAGTCGCAGGCAAAGATGATTTTTTTAAACCTGGGTTCTGAGAAAAAAAAGTTTGATAACTACTGCCCTAAGGGATGATGCTATCTCCCTGGTCAATCCTCTCTCCTCACAATACATAGAAATGATACAGTTTGCCTCACCACACTCCTGTGAGAAATGGAAGCTACAACATGTCTGTTTTATAGACAAGGAAACTGATGTAAAGAGAGATTCAGGTCAAATGTTTCAAAAGAGGCCTCTAAATTTAGTAGGTCAATCTGAAATGAGGGCCTGATTTTCAGAGGGGCTGAGGACTCACTATGGTGGAAAACTATGACCCAGATTTGTAAAGGCACTTTGGAGCTTAAAGATGCAGATGAATGAGATTTTCTACAGTGTCTGAAATCAATGGCTACGTCCACACTGGCAAGTTAGTTCGAATTAAGGAAGATTAATTCGAACTAACTAAAGCCATGGCTACACTAGGCTTTAATTAGTTCGAATTAAGGGCTTCCTTAATTCGAACTAATAACTTTGAATAGGTTATTAGAAGTAAGGGTTAATTCGAACTAACTAGTTTGAATTAACCAATGTGGCCATGTTAGTTCGAACTAATTTCTTAGTTCGAACTAACCAGCCCATTGAAATCAATGGAGATCGCTAAGTCGAACTAAGCAAGTGCCATGAATGTCACTTGCTTAGTTCGAACTAATTTTTTCTAGTTCAAATTAAGCTAATTCGAACTAACTAAAATTAGTTCGAACTAGTTAGTTCGAACTAACTAATTTGAACTAATTTTAGTAAGTATAGACATAGCCAATGGGAGTTAGGTGGCTAGGCACTCTTGAAAATCCCACAAGGCAGCTATCTGCCTAAATACCTGTAAAAACACAGCCCAGAGATACTACCATGAAGGAAGTAAATGCTAAAATAGACACAAACTCCTATCTGACTCAAGAGAAGCTGTGTGCACCCCCAAATCTAGGTGCTAGGCTTCTGCTGTTGGATACCCCCCACATTATCACCACTTTTGAAAAATTTGGTCAAAGTGACTTTCCCAAGATCACCCTGGAAGTGAGAGCCAAGAATTGAACTCTGTCCTCCTAGCACCCAGCAAGGTGCGCTAAGCAAGGGTCAGTCTCCTGTGCTGTACAGTTATGCATAGTAATGTGGTTTTCCAGCTTTTTTGCATTCAGACATGTAACATTTCATGGTAACATTCAGAGTCAGTCAACTATGTAACATTTCATGGCAGTGTAAGCAAGGCCTCCTGCCACTGTTCAGAATAGGTTGCACAAACAAGCAGTGATGTTAAATTTGGTGTTAATTGCTGTTTGTTTATTCATCTCCTTACCCACAAATAAACTAAAATGAACTCTCAAATGAACTTTTACGACTGATAACACAATCTCTGTATTTAAATCCCTGTATAGGAACAGGTTTTCAAGCTCTTACCCTGATCTCAACACATGGCCCTACAGAAAGTGTGTTTATAAAGGCATTGATAGCCAGAGCAGACATTCCCGAGGAAGCCTGGATGTTCCCAAAGGAGGCCTACTGTACTTACAGATCTTTATCATGTTGCGATTTACTCATAGATTTTAAGGGACCAGTACGATCATCTAGTCTGACCTCCTGCAAAATGCAGGCCTCAAGACCTCAGCCACCCACTCCAGCAATAGGCCACCAACCTATGACTGAGTTATTTACCTCCTTAAATCATGATTTAAGGACTTTAAGATACAGAGAATTCACCGGTAGGTGAGCCATGCCCTATGCTACAGAAGAAGGCGAAAAACCCCCAGAGCCCAGGCCAATCAGCCCTAGGGGAAAATTCCTTCCCGACCCCAAATATGGCGATCAGTTAAACCCTGAGCACATGGGCAAGTCTCAACAGCCACCACCCAAGAAACAATTCTCTGTAATAACTCATATTTTTAAAATATCATTCATTTCTGTGTTTTTAGAATATTTTACCATACAGTGCTATATTGGCTATATTGTTTAATCTCTTGGTTTTATATGTATCATGTAGCTTTGTTAATTTCAGAACACACAACCTGTTTATCTACATTTCATCTGCGATACTTGCTCTCAGCCAGGTATAACAGTACAAGATATTTAGTTCATCTACAGACACTTTGAAAATACCATTTTCTGCACCTTAGCTTGCAATGGTTAAACTGGCGTTAAAACCTCCCTACCTCATAAATGGATGGTGGGGATGAATTCATTGTTTGTGAGCTGCACAGGTCCTATGGTGTTGGGAACCATGTAAATAATAGCAAGACATGCTGGATTTAACATTGTGAGGTGCTCAAATATCTTGCTGCTAGGTGCCACAGAAACATCTATAAATAAAAATTACAAACACCTACAACAGACACTGACAGATGATAACGGAGTTAAAATGTGCTTAACTAAATATCCCCTGATGAGGTACAATGAGGCACTGAAATATTGCAATGATTTGTATGCAGTGAAATGAAGACCTAAACACTGTCTAGCAGTGTGTCTCATCCTTTAGTGGACTGGGGAACACTGAAAGGCATTAATGACTTTACGCGGAACACCTGATCAAAATGTTCTTGAAAAAGCCGGTAACAGTGGTGGGAGATTTAAAATGCCTCAGTCACAGCAAAGCTTTCAGACATGTTTCAAGGTCCACCATCATGAACCTGGAAGCTTTAGTGCAGCTGGGGCATTTTAAATTCCTCCTTCTCCACTCCCTACTCAGGGCCCCAATGGGGAGAGGTCGAGGTGGGTCACAGAACACCTGCACTATATCTGCGGAGCACCAGAGTTCCACGGAACACTGGTTGAAAAACACTGCTCTACAGAAGGCAAAAGAAAATCCTATTATTTGACTTAATGGTAAAAGTCTACAGTAGCTTCAAACAAATCAGTCAAGAAATTCAAAGTTAAGTCTCCAATTCTATTAAACTTTTCCTGATGCATTTAATATGTTTCATCGCATGTTAGTTTGGATCATGTTAATTTTACTGAAGTTTCTGGTACATACAGTAGCCACAGTGTAGCACATTAAGCCTGGAGTGATGACGTCCTGTTTTTAATTTTACTTCAATCTTGTTAATAAGAATCACACTGTATCCCACTAAGTTTGGGATATTCAGGGGTCAGTAGCACACACACACTTAGCTAGCTAAAAGCAATAGAACATAGCACTTCAAATTTGAACTCGCAACGTTGTAAAATAGCTGGACTTTAGAATAATCAGCTGCAGTTAACAGAGGTCCTGAGGAAATTATTAATAAAACCTTTACTCAGAGATACTCAGTCTTCATCAACAGTAGTATGTTTGTGTCTAAAATGTAATATTCTCTCTCAGCCCCAGACCATGGAAGTTTTATTACCACTGACTAAAAATTAAAGGGTATGCAACAACTGATTCTGATTGGTTGTTGAAGAGCCCCTTAAAGTTCTTTCTAGTCTTCTTGCTGAGTTTTCATTTAATTTAGTCCATCTTCAGATAGCACAGAAAAGCCCTTTAAATCATCTGAGTGACACACAGGTTTAAAACAGCATATTAGTTATTATGTTAAATTAATACACTAATAGTCCTCATCTAAATCATCTTCAATTGTTACTGGAAGTTATAGTTTTACTAAACAGACATCAAGTGTTCTGCAGCACTGTCTACTAATATGGGAATATGTAATTTAGAACTCTGTTTCTACACCAAGATTTTCCAAAATGGGTGCCTTAAAATTAGTGTCTTAAATTTAGGTAGCTGTATATGTTCACAATCTTGCCACGAGAGTCACTTGTATCTGCATACTTCTCTTTGCAGAACTGAAGGGGGCCCGGAGATTAGGAGGGTTCCGGGGCTCGTCAAATTATACTTTAACCACTGCGAGATGCATGAAGTCAAGGGGGAACGTTCTATCCCCTGCTTTTGAACCTATGCAGGGGCCTGGCTGAATCTTGCCTGCAGTCGCCTTTCATATTTTTCATTCACAGGCCACATTTTCCCTCCTGTCCATCTCAGGGCATTATCTAATCCCAACCTCTTTTTCTCTAGTCTTCACTATATGTTGGATGGATAACCCAGGCTTCAGCAAGTAAAATCAATTACAGCTGCTAACCATCTGATCTGCATGTAAAGCTCCAAAGAAAATCCCAGTGTATAAATGCAATTGCAAATCCATATGATTCACCCATGACTTGTGCCAAATGATTTTGTTTTACCATTTATGTGCAAAGCATTTGTGTATCATACACTGCTGATGTTTATCTCCCCATATTGTATTCAAATATGTGGCAGCTGTTCACCCCAAGAAATCTGCTAATGGAGGGCTCAGAGCAGCGAAGCACTTGCACACATGTTTAACTTTTAAGCATACACTTAAGTTCTTTGCTGACTAGGGATGGGCATAAGCAAACTCTTACAATTAGGCCAGTCCATATGTGGACCTTTCAGGTCAAATTTGGCTCCAAACATGGGTTTTGTAAAAAGAAGTATATCTCGCTAAATGCAGATCGCCAGAAAGCCAGTTTCCTTTTGTAAGATTGTTCCTTGGGTGTTCCTGTAACCGTGGGTGCAGGAACTGCAATTCTCAAGATGCACCATGGAGAGTGGACTAAGCAAGGAAAGAGGAGATGGAGGAAGAGAAAGAGGAATAAGGATGTGAGTTCTATGAAGGAGCAAGGTGAACACACTTTGCCTTTTGTGTTATCTACCTTCCCAAGTCTGCCTCACAGGGTATGATGACCAGATGTCCTGATTTTATAGGGACTGTCTTGATATTTGGGGCTTTGTCTTAGATAGGTGTGTATTACTTATATAGGTGCCTTTAGCAAAGCTTTTGGTATAGTCTCCCACAGTATTCTTGCTAGCAAGTTAAAGAAGCCTGAATTGGATGGATGAATTGTAAAGTGGATAGAAAACTGGCTAGATCATTGGGCTTAACAGGTAGTAACCAATGCCGCAATGTCTAGTTGGCAGCCGGTATTAAGCAGAGTGCCCTAGGAGTTCAACATCTTCATTAATGACCTGGAGAATGGAGTGGATTGCACTCTCAGCAAGTTTTCAGATGACGCTGAACTGGGGGGAATGGTAGATCCAAAGGAGGGTAGGAATAGGCTATAGAGTGACCTAGACAAATTAGAGGATTGGAGCCAAAAGACATCTGATGACATTCAACAAGTGTAGAGTCCTGCACTTAGGGTGGAAGAATCCCATGCACTACTACAGAATGGGGATTGACTGACTAGCCAGCAGTTTTGCAGAAAAGGGCCTGCGGGTTACAGTAAACAAAAAGCTGGATATGAGTCAACAGTGTGCCCTTTTGGCCAAGAAAGCTAACAGCATATTGAGATGCATTAGTAGAAATATTACCAGCATATTGTGGGAAGTGATTATTTCTCTCTCTTTAGCACTGGTGAGGTCTCATTTGGAGTATTGTGTCCAATTTTGGGTGCTTCGCACTACAGGAAGGATGTGGATATATTGGAGAGATGCCAGCAGAGGGCAACAAGAATTATTAGAGGGCTGGAGTACCTGATTTATGAGGAAAGGGTGAGGGACCTAGACTTATTTAGACTGCAGAAGAGACTAAATAAAGTGGCTTTGATAGCAGCCTTCAACTATGTGAGGGGGAGAGGAGGGATCCAGAGAAGATGGATTTAGGCTGTTCTCAGTGGTGGCCAATGATAGAACAATGAGCAATCATCTCAATTTGCAGTGTAATTATCCCCTAAGCAAGCACTGTAAACCCAGGAAATTCAGAATTCTGGTTAAACTTAAAAAGGTATGCAATCATGCTACAATATGGAAATGCACAGGTGAGGACCGCAAAAAAACCTTAGTTTTGCCCTGTCGTGATACCATGAGGGGAAAATACAGAGTAAAAAAAAATCTAATGTGTCTTTAAAATCAGTGTAATCTAATCTAGGACCATAAAAACTGCTATGCAATGATCACGGCTTTATCTTTATCAGTTGGCATTGAATGGTAGTTTAATGATGGAATAGCATTATTTAAAAAATATCTAAAACATTTAAAATAAAAAAAAAATTAAAATAAAATAAAAATAGCTAAAATAAAAAGTATCTATGTAATGCATACAAGCATCATTAATCAGAAACATAGAATAGTAGGGTTTGGAGGAGCCTCAGGAGATCATCTAGTCTATTACATCCAACATGAAAACATACTTAAATGAATGATCAAAACATTTTTTAAATAAAGGCATTTTTAAACTCCCCTATTGCACATACCAGTTACAAAAACCTGGTGTGACAGTCAAGTTGATACCAGTGAATTACAAATTGTAATAATCCAATCTGAAGTACTGAATAGAATGCCACCAGAACAGTAAGGCAAACTTGCTTAGATGGTGAAAAACACATTGCTATCTTGGGCTATGTATACACTTGCACTTTTAAGTCGACTTTAACTAAGTCAACTTAAAGTCGACTTAGTTAAGTCGACTCAGTGTGTCTACACTTAAAATTAAAGTCAACTTAAAGGGGAACTTACAAAGTTGACCTAGAGAGTCCACACTGGATGCTGTGGAGTGTCCACACAGGTCCCCGTTGCCGGGGGGGGCACCCCCTGTGTGCAATGGGGCAAAGGGGGACAGGGACCCTGTGTGTGATGCTGTCTGGATTTAGGGAAGCATTTATGATATTATTTTCAATGGATATCTCATAAATGCTCTATAATCCATAGGAACTATGTCATGTTTGGTATCAATAGAAAGGTAGTAATTTGCTGGGAATGATTATATAGTTTATGTCTAGGAATTCTATCTCGATTAGAAGTTAGGAATTTGATGTTATATCCATACTTTAAATTGTGTCATTCTGGAGGAAAGCCTTAGACAGGAGGGTGTGAACAACCATTGTCTCCTTAATGTTTAGGAATTTTCCAGGTAGAATGGTCCCAGGGAGTATCCTGATGAGCCATTAAGGACATAAGGAATCCACCCATTGTGTCCTTAATGGCTCATCAGTTTAGTCCCTGGAACCATTATCCCTGGTACATTCCTAAACATTAAGGACACAATGGTTTGACACACCCACCCCCAGGTATTTCAATAAAATAACATAAGTTAAAGTACAGATAGAATACCCAATTCCTAACTTCTAATCCAAATAGAATTCCTAGACATAAACTATATAATAATTCCCAGCAAATTACTACCTTTCTATTGATACCAAACATGACATAGTTCCTATGGATTATAGAGCATTTATGAGATATCCAGTGAAAATAATACCATAAATGCTTCCCTAAATCCAGACAACATCATGCACAGGGCTCTGCCCTGCCCTTTGGGGGGCATGCCAGGCTCCCCCTGTGCCTCCCCTGGCAGGGAGGGCATTGGTGTAGTCCTGGGGTAGCCCTAAGTCGACTTAGGGCTACCCCATGTCTACACTGGCTTAATTCGACTTTAGAAAGTCGAATTAAGCCTTAGGTCAAGTAAAAAGCAGGTTTAATAAAGTCGACTTAATTTTCATTAAGTCAACTTTATTTTCCTTAAGTCGACTTAAGCAAACTGCTTAAGTCGACTTAAGCAAGTGTAGTGTGGCCAAGCTTAAGTCGACTTAATTTGCCAGTGTAGACGCAGCCTTGGAAAGCAAGCATAGCTATTACAATGAACAAATAAAGTGGAACAGGGAGTAGAGAGCAGAGACGTGGCGATGAGGACTATGGCATGGATGAAGATGCTGCCTGGCTATAAGAGATTCAGATCTATCTTATAAAAAATTTCATACAAATATAATTAAAAAACAGGATTTTTCTAAATATGTGGGACAATAAGTCACCTGAGAGAGTTACGTGACTGACAAAAGCAATCCAGCTTTGTTCCCATGGAAGTAGGGTAGGGTCCTTGATAACACAATATGTAAAATACAATTTTACAAAACCATGGTATATATTAGAGAAAGCATTGTAGTCATAGTGCCATCTGCTCAAAAGGTTGAGAAATGGGAAAATGTTGCACAGCAACCCTTGGTATTCTTTCGAATGCTACTGCTACTTCAAGTGAGTATGTCAGGCTCTGTAAATACATAGTATTCTATATTCTGTATTGTACATACTCTTTTTTCTTTTTTTCTCCTGCCTGTTTCTCTACAATCTGTCTATTTAAATTCCTTCTAAACAAGATGGGAATATCTTTATGCCTGTTTGTAAGAATAGTCTACATCCATCTGTTATTTACATCATTCGTTTTCCTGAGGTGTCTCCAACAAATCCTGGCTGGATGCTCTGTATATGTTATTAATAAAACAGCTGTAAAAATATTAACTGTGCAGCCTAATTGTCAGCCCTGATTAAGAGCCAAATTTATCCCTGAACGGATGCTGAGACACAGAATGTGGGCTCTTATCCAGATCTGACCCATGCAGCTCACTTTACATTTTATTCTTTGAACACTTAAACTGCAAAACTGCAAGCAAAGCTTTCACCCCCAATCCCATTTCACTTTTCTTTGGTTCTGTGTGCACAGCATTGGCTATGTTGCTAGTGTTCATTTTATCCTTTTAATTCACCAATTATATCCTGTTGTAATAAAATATCACCGGCGACTTTTAACCTCTACCTCATTTCATTTGGAGTAAAAGAGCAGCACTCCGGCAGTGTGTTACATTAAAAATTTGTTGGGGTAAAGATAAGTGGAAATTCTATCAGTGTTATTTCTCCTTGTGTAGAGGTATGAAATTGCATTTTGATAGCCTGAGTCTAAAAGTTCAAATCCCTATTAAAAGTCATCAAGTTTTCCACACAGAAAATCAGGAGGTGTTATATGAAAAGTAAATTCTGTATGCTCTCTTTCTTGGGAGGAGGGGGGAAAAAAAAAAAGCAAAAATATTTGAAGAGGAAAGCTAGGAAAGTTTGGTGGCACAGTGAGTTAGTGCATTAGCTTTTCACCCTGAAACAACAGGCTACAAACTCTCGCTTAGATCACAAGCCAGAACTAGTTTGCTGGTTGTATTCTAATCTTCACTTGTACACATAAAAAATAAGCATGATGGAAATGCAGCAGTGGATGGTTCAGGGAATTCGGATGGACTACAGCAGTGGTTTTCAAACCATGGTTTGGGACCCAGTACCGGGTCACAGATCCTCAGGCACGGGGTCGCGGTGCCCCCTATTGCTGCCACCAAAGGACTGGAATGCATTGCCCAAAGATGTAATTTTTGGGTTGTGGGCATAAATGATTTTTTTCAACTGGGTCCCAAGAAAAAAAGTTTGAAAATCACTGGAGCTTTTCACCCTTCGGTCATGACTTCATATCTAGACCATGTCACTGATGACTAAGAAAGTGATTCTCATTTACGCTAAAGCCCATTTACCTCACTCTGACAGCATAAAGAGGCCCGAAAAGGTTTTACCTTCTGCTGAGTGTTTGCTGCACTTTGTGAAATTAGTTTAGAGATCTCAGTCCAGATCACAATGGATATGTTCATGTCATAGAACCTGGTTTACATTGTCTCTAAATCAGGGGTTTCAAACATGTGGGCCGAATGCGGCCTGCAAACCAATTCCATCCGGTCTATGTTTGTGCTCCATGGGACCACACTCTTTCTAACAGAGAGAAAGAGATAGTATGTGGTCTCATATACCCAGTGCTCCATAATGCCATGAGAATGTCAGGTCTCTCAACACCATGGAGCGCTGGGTGTGTGAGACTGCACTCCGTGGGTGCGTCTACACTTACAAATTAAGTCGATTTAAGATTGCTTAAATCGACTTAATTTAATCTGCATCTACACTACACTTTCCTTAAGATGACTTAAGCTGCTGCTTAAGTCGACTTAAGGAAATTTAAAGTTGACTTTATAAAACCTCATTTAAAGTTGACTTTACTGGCTAAATTGACTTCATAAAGTCGACTTAGCCAGTGTGGACGCAGATTAGCCCTAAATCAACTTAAAGTTGACTTAAGGGCTCCAGGGCTCCCCCACTGCCTTCCCTGCCAGGGTGGCTGGTACAGCCAGACCTGGCATGCCCCCCCACAGGGCAGGACATAACCCTGCCCACCCTGCTCCTATGCCCTGCCAGTGTCCCTGTCCTGCTCAGCCCCCATTGTACCCAGGTACAATGGGGCAAATGCTGAGCCCCCTGGCACTTGGCAAGGGGTGCCTCCCCCCACCACTGTGGACCAGTCCCAGGTCCAGTTAGCCCCTAGAAGTTGACTTAGGCGTCCAGTGTGGATGCTCTAAGTCGATTTGGCAGGGTCCCATTTAAGTCAACTTAGTTTTTGAGTGTGGACATGCTAAGTTGACTTATTTGGCCAAGTGTAGACATAGCCAGAGGGAGACAGGTGTCACAGAGCACAGTTTTGCATACACAGCACCCCGTGATGCTGAGAGAGTGCCCTAACATTTCAATTTATGTTAGGCATGGCCCACTTGAAGTACATTTAAGTCAAATCTGGCCTGCCATAGGAAATAAGTTTGACACCCATGCATAGTCCAAGGACTGACTGGACAAAGGGATGGAATTACCTTGTCACCCCTAGTGAAAAGTCCCACTGGCTCAGGATTGAGATCTACTGGTGAGTGAACAGAGGGAACATTGCACTGCCATGGCCTGTAGCTGTCCTGTGTATAAACAAGGAAGTTCAATGTCTATGCTTGTCAGGCCAGTATTTTCCACTAGAATAAAATCACATTTTCTATTGATAAAAGAAACAAAACTAATCAGCCTGCCACATTTTTGTATGATTTTTTAGCCTCTGAGGAGGTGAGGCCAAGGGTTGTTTTACATTACATAAGGCAGAATCAGGGCTGATTCAAGCATTTTGAATATAGAAAATTGTAAGGTATTTGCTCATAGCGTGCCTAATTGCAGATATTACCATTTTAACCTCTACTATTAGGTGCCTGATCCCGTAAGATTCATTGAGCTCATGAGGAGCTGAAACTGTTTGGCATCTGGTAGGAATAAGCAAGGAATAGTCCCTAAATTTCATGAGCACTAAATTTACCAACAACATTTTTTTAAAGGTTAAAAAAAACCCAAACAAGCAAACAAATATAATATTTGGGGCATAGAATCATAGAATGATAGAATAATAGGGTTGGAAGGGACCTCACGAGGTCATCTAGTCCAACCCCCTGCTAAAAAGCAGGACCACTCCCCCTAAATCACTCCAGCCAGGGTTTTGTCTAACCGAGCCTTAAAAAGCTCCAAAGATGGAGATTCTACCACCTCCCTAGATAGCCCACTCCAATGCTTCACCACCCTCTTAGTGAGAAATTTTTTCCTAATATCCCACCTTGACCTCCCCAGCTGTAATTTGAAACCATTGCTCCTTGTTCTGTCCTCTGTTACCCTTGAGAACAGCCTAGCTCCCTCCTCTTTGGAGCAACCCTTCAAGTAGTTGAAGGTTGCTATCAAATCTCCCCTCAGTCTTCTCTTCTGCAGACTAAATAAGCCTAGTTCCTTCAGTCTCTCCTCATAAGTCATGTGCCCCAGCCCCCTAATCATTTTTGTTGCCCTCCGCTGGACTCTTTCTAATTTGTCCACATCCTTTCTGTAGTGGGGAGCCCAAAACTGGACACAGTATTCCAAATGCGGCCTCACCAGTGTCAAATAGAGGGGAATTATCACATCCCTTGATCTGCTGGCAATACTCCTACTGATGCAGCCTAATATACCATTGGCCTTTTTCGCAACAAGGGCACACTGTTGGCTCATATTCATCTTCCCATCCACCATAACCCCCAGGTCCTTTTCTACAGTGCTGCTACTTAGCCGATCGGTCCCCAGCCTGTAGCAATGCATGGGATTTTTCCGTCCTAAGTGCAGGACTTTGCACTTGTCTTTGTTGAACCTCATAAGGTTTCTTTCGGCCCAGTGTTCCAATTTGTCCAAGTCTCCCTGGATCCTGTCCCTGCCCTCCAGAGTATCTACCATTCCCCCCAACTTGGTGTCATCCGCAAACTTACTAAGCACACAGTCTATTCCATCATCAAGATCATTAATGAAGATGTTGAATAGAACCGGCCCCAGGACCGACCCCTGGGGCACTCCACTCGTTACTGGTTGCCAACCAGACATCAAGCCATTGATTCCTACCCGCTGAGCCCGTTGATCTAACCAGTTTTCGATCCACCTTACGCTCCACTCATCCAACCCATACTTCCTTAACTTGCCAACGAGAATGCTGTGGGAAACCGTATCAAAAGCCTTGCTAAAGTCGAGGTATACCACGTCAACAGCTCTTCCCGCATCCACAAATCCAGTCATCTCATCATAGAAGGAAATCAGGTTGGTCAGGCACGATTTGCCCTTGGTGAATCCATGTTGACTGTTCCTGATCACTCTATTTTCCTCCAAGTGTTTCAGGATGGATTCCTTGAGGACCTGCTCCATGATTTTCCCAGGGATTGAGGTGAGGCTGACCGGTCTCTAGTTCCCCGGATCCTCCTTTTTCCCTTTCTTAAAGATAGGTACTATATTTGCCTTTTTCCAATCCTCCGGGACCACCCCCGTTCGCCACGAGTTCTCAAAGATAATGGCCAGTGGCTCTGCAATCACTTCCCCCAACTACCTCAGCACCCTCGGATGCAGTTCATCCAGCCCCATGGACTTGTGCACATCCAATTTCATTAAGTGTTCCCTAACCTGACTTTCCATCACCGAGGGCCGCTCTTCTCTCCATTCCGTGTTACCCCGTGTAGTAGCCTGGGAGTTGGCCCTCCCTGTGAAGACTGAAGTAAAAAAAGCATTGAGTACTTCAGCCTTTTCCGCATCATCCTCCACGAGGATGTCTGCCCCATTCAGTAAGGGACCTACACCACCTCTGATCCTTTTTTTGTTGCTGATATACTTATAGAACCTTATCCCAAGAACTATGGTTGTGCTATGCTTCAACTTCCATCATCTCTTCACAGATCCAGAGTTATGTAGTGCAAGGGTTAAAAATATTATTAACTACTGTTAGTCATTGAGGACTTTAACTGAGCAACGATTAACGAATGAAAAGCAAAACACAGGGAAAGATTTGCTGCAGGAGTTCCCCTCATTTCCACAGGGTTTTATTAGGGTTGACATCTATCATAAAAAGGGTCTAGAACATTAATACATTCTAGTAAGCACATTTTGGGACTATCTTGATTTTGTTTATTCTTACAGCCAGATTTAGAACTAAACGCCTTTCCTTTCCTGTCCCTAAAGCTGTTTTGGAATATCTCTGTATCTGTTTGTCATTCCTCTTTCTTTCCCTCCCTCTGATCCTTTCAAAAGACTCTAAATGCCCTGTAGCCTCTTATAAATCAATGTCTCTCTGACATCTTATTTACTGATTTTTCTGCCTCTGTAATCAGTTGAACCTGTAATTGTTTGTTGGACAATTCTAAAAATACAGTATATTGTTAGAGACTACAACAAGTCAGTTCTTCAGTGTTGTACATTTGAAAAAAAAATGAAAAAAGTCAGTACACTTGATTTTTAAAATCTGTCATCATAGTAATGAACCCCTTAAATGCAGTATCAACTTCTCTAGAAGATTCAGTATGTCGTACTAGAATTGCTCACTTTTGGACATAGTATGGTAACCCACAAAAGTGCCTACTTTCTTGGATTGCAATACTGAAGAACTGCCTCACCTAATTCATGTTAAAAACTGCTTTGAGGCATCCTGACTATTTGCTACAATTATATATGGTCTGTAAATGTCAAAATAAACAAACAGAAAAAAGCCTTTTTACAAATGTTGAGCCGGATCCTTGGGTTCAGTGGAGATGGAAGAACCCAAACTAGAGGCAAAGTTGACTTAACCAACCTGAAAACTCAGAGGGTGCGTCTACACTAGTAAATTAAGTCAACTTAAGCAGGCTTAAGTCGACTTAATTTACTCTGCATCTGCACTGGAGGTTCCTTAAATCAACTTAAGCTGCTCCTTAAGTCGACTTAAGGAAACTTTAAGTTGACTTAATAAGACCTCGTTAAGATAAGTCGACTTAAGGCAGAGGTAAAAGGGAGCCCCTGCTCCCTTCTCTCCAGGAAGCCACTAGTGGCTTGTCCTGGGGAGAGCCAGTCCCGTGCGGGGCTGGTTCTCCCCAAGACCCGCAAGCTGCTCCCTTCTCCCTGGGACTGCTCAGGTCGTGGGGAGAAGGGAGTACAGGCTCCCTTCTGGCCAGGACCCCGAGGGGCTCCCTTCTCTCTTTTTCACTGCTGGGTTTCACTATCAGCTGGAGCGCAGCCCCAGGCAGAAAGGAGCTGCAGGGCTCCATTCTGGCCGGAACCGCTTGGGTCCTGGGCAGAAAGGTGTCCCGCGCTCCCTTCTGCTTGGGACCCCAGGACAAGCCCCCTTAGCCTAGGGAACCAAGGCTCCAAGGGAGCCTCGCCTCCCCTTGGATCTAACCAGTCCACTTAGAGAGTCTAGTGTAGACTCTCTAAGTCGACTTAGTAATGCCAGGTTTAAGTCGACTTAAGAGTCCTGTGTGGACTCTCTAAGTCAACTTAATAAGGTCAACTTAAAGTCGACTTACTTAGTAAAGTCGAATTAGTAAAGTCGACCTAAATTTCTAAATGTAGGCATAGCCTGAGAATGCCAGGTCTGCTCCCAAATATTTTAAAACAGCCTCAGGGATGTTCTAATGTACACTAGTGGTAACAATTTTCTAAGAGCTGTTCCAGTGACTTAAGATTATTAGATCACAAATCACTGAGCCCTCCAGCCCCCTTGCCCTTAACATTCTTCCTGGTAAACCCCTATACCAGAAGTTGGAAGAGTTTTGGTTCAACAGGCAGAATTCCTTTCTATCTGTAACCCACTCCTCCACCCATAATATCTCAGCACCTCACACTTCTTTTAACGTAGGTATACTCTCAATATCACCGTGAGGTAGGGAAGAACAATTTTCCCCATTTTAGAGAGGGGGGACTGAGGCATAGCTAACTGATATGTTCAAGGTCATACAGAAAATCTGTGCTTAACCAAGGACTTGAACCCAGGTTCTAGACTAATGTCATAACAACTCCCCCATACTTCTTTGCCTTATTCAAGAAAATTTCCATTATGTAATGGGGCCAGGACTATGGCCTGATACAGAAGTTGAAAGGTCTTAGGTCATAATTATCCCTTCTAGAAGAAAGGACAAGCTCCTTTGAACACAGTGAAATTGTGTTTGCTTCCATCAGTGATGAATCTGGTCAATTTTTTTGTACTGGAACTGCATGAGCAAAGTTACAAAGGACTGAACAAAGGGTAGGAACTAATGCATTCTTGCCATTCAGTATTCTTCTATTCAACATTCTACTTACTGAAGGAATTATCTTGAGCAATATTTGCAGAATCTGTCTCTTTGTAAGTCACATTTAAATCAGTGAGGTTATATGTGGAGTAAAATATCAAGGTATCAGAATCTGATCCAGAATAATTATTCTGAATATAGTCTAAATCAGGTAAAAAAAAACAACAAACAATTTGACTACTAAATCAATGAGACTTTTCCTCTTTTCATTCTGAAGTAGAAACTGATGACCCATTTCTATTGATTCGTCTACAGAGGTAGAGTGACCTATGTTAAGAGTTGACTAGCTACAGTATAATTATATCTTGCATGAACATGAGGAGGCTGAGGACAAATGTGAGAGCACGGCCATTAGAAATGTCATACCTTGTGATATTTGCTAAGCTGTTTCACAATAGAGAAGTTATGCAAGCCTGTTAAAAGCTCTACTGCCACCTGGAGAACCCAAGGAAAATATTTAGTCCTATGGACAGGAAAGAGAAAGAAGAGCAAAATATTCAAAACAGGAATAGTTCCTATGCCAATGTAGTTGTCATGGATAAATGACATACGACTTTCTTCCCTAAGAAACCTAGAGAGATTCAGACATTTCTGTTTATTTCTAAGTGAGGACATTTACTCTTCTTGACTAACTTTAAAACTAACCAAAATTTATTTAAATTTGTATCACCCTGGTTGAAGAGCTAGCCCTGTGTTTCACGCACACTTGAGATCTTACAGGAAGATGAGTGTTTGTGGCATTTTTATGTTACCATGGGTATTGCTATAGTAACAATTCACCAAATCCTTCATTTATTTATTTACTTTGCTGTAAAACTAAAGGTAAACCCAATATCCAAGGAAACAATAGCTTTAAAGAAATTTTACTTTTCATGCACCCCGTGTCTGATGTTCCAATGAAAGTGAGTTTAAAGGCCATTTGCAGATAATTTAATACAGTCAAAGGAATGAAGTTTCCTCTGAGACTGGAAAACAACAGATGATCTATGTCACAGCATATTATAGTATTTGACAATTTAGTAATCCTTGTATTCGCTCCCCTTAGGCAGCAGCTTACTCTGTCCCTTCTCTTCCAAAAGCAACGAATGCTTTAGAAAGAGATGGAGGGGGAAAAGAGATCACTTCACTATGATGCCTACAAGAAATTGCTGAAATAATAATGAGTAAATTTAGGGGCATCCAATGATAGATATTTTAAAAAATTAATAAATATATATGAAAACTGAACATACTTTGATTCCATCCCTCTACCCCACCTTTCCTATGCTAATTGTGTTTTTAGATTGTAAACTCTCTGTACATGTGTAAAAGGGACTGGATCTTCCTGTGTACACATGTGCATATGAACGCACACTTGATCCAAGGCCTGCTGAACTCAGTGGGAGTTTTTCTGCTGGCTTCAACAAGCCTTGGATCAGAAAGCATTGTGGTAAGTATCACTGGAACATTTATGATGGCTTTGCATAAAATCAGTGAATACTGAAATCTCATGAGATGCACAGCAGGGTGATTTTAAAAACTCATGAGTAGTTCCCCAACAGTCCAGATATTAGGGGCAGTTAAGACACGTGTCCACCACAGCAGATTCTTTTATGTCTGATCCCATTTGAAAAACAGTAGCCTAGTCTTGTGTGGAACACCAAGAGCACTAAATTTAACCCAATTCTCGAGGCTATGTCCACATTGGCAATTTAAGTCTACTTATGGAGGCTTAAATTGACTTAAATTAAGCCACGTCCACACTAGGCTTTCATTAAGTCGACTTAAGAAATTCCTTACATTGACTTAATGAAAGCTTAAGTCGACTTTGTTACTACCATTCATTAAGTCGACTTAACCCTTAAGTCGACTCCTTAAGTTGACTTAAAGACAGTGTGGACATGGCGTAACCCTTAAGTTGACTTTATTAAGTCAATTTAAGGGTGGTTAGGTTGACTTAACAAAGTAGATTAAGTCGACTTAAAGCTAAGTCGACTTAGTCCACTGTTTTAAGTCAACTTTAATAAGGTTGACTTTAAGTCGACCGTATTAAAGTCGACTTAACAAAGTCAACTTAACTTTTCTAGTGTAGACATAGCCCTAGAGATTGGAAGGGCATGTCTGGAATAGTCATCAAACTTGAACTCCATCATCCCCTAGTGGGAGAACATAATAATGAGTATCTGAACCACCATAGGGCCAGACTGTCACTTGCTTTGCATGGGCATGCAAGACGATGAATGAAAAGGATGGAAGAGCCTTTCCAGCTATCTCTGGCATTGGTGTGCAGGAGCCAGCCACAGCCCCAGTTCCTAAATGTTCTAAACGCAAGGCCTAGAGAAGAATATCCAAAGGATGTGAAGTGGAGCTTACAAAGGGGAGGTGATAGGAGGCACAGACCACCTATCAAATGGCGTCGCAACCCTTTCCCTTGTTTGTGTCCCCAGAACACTATAAGTACTCTGACTCCCTAGATAACTATTTCTCTGGGAACTCTAGCTGGCTTAGAGCCACGCTACATACAAACACTCCCCCTGCCCTCTTCCATCCCACGAGCACCCAAATGCTGTCACACACATGCACTCTCTTCCTGCAATATAAGCAGCATCTTAACACTGATAACTTAAGCTCTAAAAGAGAGGTTTGGGATCATCAAATTCATTATCTCCCCATTGTCAATTGGAGCATTGTTTTCTATTGTATATCTCCCAGCATTTTGGCTTGCCTAGTTTGATGTGTTTTCAGCAATGGGGCATCTGAAACCCTACATTTAAAATGATCCTAAGGCCCAATAATTATGCTGAGACCTGGGATATTGAAAGCTGTGAAAAACATTCATGTCACTCCCAATTGCCACCGCATGGCTGGGAAGCATTCATGAACCTCAGCCCACGTTCAAGAAGTAGGGCTAGGGTACTTTAGAATTCCAGCCTGCACATCCCATTCCTATCTGTGCCCGCTCACTTCATGAGTGCAAAGCATGATTACTGTAAGATATTCCCCTTGTTGAACTCAAGCATCCTAGTTAAACTGCAGAGTTCACATCTATCCTACAGCAGTTTTTTCACTAGGAGGGTGGTGAAGCACTGGAATGTGTTACCTAGGGAGGTGATGGAATCTCCATCCTTAGGGGTTTTTAAGTCCTCATGTCACAAAGCCCTGGTGGGGATGATTTAAGGGGAGTTGGTCTGACTTTGAGCAGTGGGTTGGACTCCCCTCCTAGATGATCTCCGGCGGTCCCCTCCGACCCTAATCTTCAATGATTCTATGATTTGCTGCCAATCTCTGTGAGCCAAATCTTCATGTGCAGGTCATGATTCAGATCATGTTCAGAACCTGTGATTTATAAATTAGCAAGACGATGTTTAGAAAGACTGTCAGATGCATTAGGCAATATGGACTGAGCCCAGAATAGACTCTGAATGCTGCTGTCCTCCATTAGAAGAAAACATCTCTATTGACTTTAATTAAGCTTTCCCAAGGCTTGGAAGTTACTTTCTCAGCAGATTTCTCTAAGCTCTCACAGTCATACAGTTTCTCAGGCTTCAGAGACCACCACAGTTCTCCTTTCCACACTGCCCCTGAATTTCGAAATCACAGGCACAATGACAAACGGATAATTTCAGCGGACAGAGCATGACACCAGTCTCAAGAGTTAAAAATTACTTTCCACAAACTATTGTGAGGGTTTAGGTGAAAGGAGAGATGAGACAGCATTGCATTCTGGGGGAACGCAGGCAGAAACACAAAGGAAAGCAAGAAAGATTTAAATCTTTCAAATACCTGTTTTATTTTACAAATTGCAAATATTATGCTGTGTAGTAAATAGTAAATACCAGATTACTAAGTAATTGTACTTAAATATTACCAAGCACTGTACCTGCAAAAATAATTGCCATGCTAAGGGCAGTTATTCTGTCCGTTGATAACCCTATGGTTTAATTATTAGAAACAAGTATAACATTTATTCCCTTCACATAAAAAGCTACCGACCATTCAAGCACTATACATGATCAATAGAGGTTTATAATGGGAGTGCTGCTGATCTAACCTAATAACCGCACTATCACAAAAGGCAATAAGCAGTTTACAACACAATGAGAAGCAAAGTGTATAAAGCAAGTGTGGGAGTTGTTTGAGAGTCCCAAAGGCTTTTTGAGTCACTTTATTTTTATGGGGCACAAGTAACCATGTCAAAACTAAGCTTGGCATTTTAAAATGGTTTAAAACTCCACTGTAAAAATCTACTCTAGGCTCAAACGTTCTCCATCTCAGCCCTGAAGTTCTTGTTGTGTCCGTATATTTCTTTTCTTTGGCTTTTAAAAATTCCACGTGTGTTGTTAAGAAAAAAAATAATTTTATTCATGTTCACTTGACAAGTTACATGTTACTATTTGTAACCCATATGATAGACTGGGATGTTTTGGTGGGTTAACTTGGCCATAAAACTGCAACCAACTGCTTTAGCTGTGTTATATCAGAGTGGTTCAAATCAAAAATTGAAGAGGTAAAAAGTACAGAAGTTGGGTTTTATAAATAAGCCTGGGTTAATTAGGCACCCATGTCACCCACTCATTGGCTGCGTCTACACTTGTAAATTAAGACGACTTAAGCTTGCTTAAGTCGACTTAATTTACCCTGTGTCTACACTGCAGTTTCCTTAAGTCAACTTAAGCAGCTTGCTTAAGTTGACTTAAGGAAAATAAAGTAGACTTAATGAAAATTAAGTCGACTTTATTAAACCTAGATTTAAATAGACTTAAGGCTTAATTCATAGAATCATAGAATAATAGGGAAGGAAGGGACCTCATGAGGTCATCTAGTCCAACCCCTGCTAAAAAGCAGGACCATTCCCACTAAATCACTCCAGCCAGGGTTTTGTCCCACCGGGCCTTAAAAATCTCCAAAGATGGAGATTCTACCACCTCCTTAGGTAACACAATGCTTCACCACCTTCCTAGTGAGAAAGTTTTTCCTAATATCCAACCTTGACCTCCCCAGCTGTAAGTTGAAACCATTGCTCCTTGTTCTGTCCTCTGTTACCCTCGAGAACAGCCTAGCTCCCTCCTCTTTGGAGCAACCCTTCAAGTAGTTGAAGGTTGCTATCAAATCTCCCCTCAGTCTTCTCTTCTGTAGACTAAATAAGCCTAGTTCCTTCAGTCTCTCCTCATAAGTCATGTGCCCCAGCCCCCTAATCATTTTTGTTGCCCTCCACTGGATTCTTTCTAATTTGTCCACATTCTTTCTGTAGTGGGGAGCCCAAAACTGGACACAGTATTCCAGATGCGGCCTGACCAATGTCGAATAGAGGGGAATTATCACATCCCTCACAAATAAACCATCAGATTTATAGTCATGATCATATAATATAAGGGTGTCTGTATATGCAATATCTATTTCTTAATTATTTGTTTTACTGAGAAATCAGAGTTATTTACATGATCCCACCCGCAAAGAGATTCCAGTACAAGTCAGACATAGCAAGAGCGCCTTGCTCTATTCGTCAGTCATTAAGCTTTCAGGTCTTTTTTTTTTTTTTTTTTACAAAACTTCGTTATGGTATAGGTGTATTTCAGAGATTTATGTTTATATGGAATACAGATTTGCTTCTGCCTACAAGGGATGAGGGTGGAATGCGCTCTACAGAGCCCATGAATGGCCATGGCAAGCATTCTAACAACTCTAATGTAAAGCCTGAGGAGAATCCCCTTTGATTTCAAATCCATTAAATATCAATTTTCAGCAATGAAGGTGCTGACTAGATGGGTCATAGCACAAGTCTCTAAGGGTACGTCCTTAGGCTGACTTAAAGCCAGTGTGGACGGGTATGTCTACACTACAGGCTCCGTTAAGTTGACTTAACAAGGTCGAATTAGGTTGACTTTAAGTGTAGACACTCCGTGAAGTCCATCTAAGAAGGTCAACTTAGCAGATCCTGTGGTGTAGACATTGATAAGACTATCAATGTGGCTTCTCACTTGCATTGTGGCCAAGGTACTGAAGAAAAAGATATCCACTGTTTGCACTCCACTTACGTCTTTCTGATCTTGATGCTTGCCAACATAAGCTCCTGGTCACTCCACAAACCTCTTATCCACATTCAGGGAAATGGAAAGTTCTGATTAGCTGAAATTTCCCATAGAAGCTTATTCATTGGCAGACTACTTAAAGCGTAGGAAAGGCCTTTTCTGGCCTCATAGAAGACCTGATCTTAAGTCCATTGAACTCAATGGGCACAATGGGTGTGTCTACACTTACAAATTATGTCGACTTAAGCTTGCTTAAATTGACTTAATTTAATCTGCGTCCACACTACATTTTCCTTAAGTCGATATAAGCAGCAGCTTAAGTCGACTTAAGGAAAATTAAAGTCGACTTTATTAAACCTCGTTTTAAATCAACTTTATTAAGTCGACTTAGCCAGTGTGGATGCAGAGTAGCCCTAAGTCGACTTTAAGTTGACTTAAGGGGTTCGGGGCACCCTCACTGCCCTCCCTGCCAGGGTGGCTGGCACAGCGAGAGCCTGGCGTGCCCCCCCACAGCACTGCTCCTATGCCCTGCCAGTGTCCCTGTCCAGCTCAGCCCCCATTGTACCCAGGTACAATGGGGCAAATGCTGAGCCCGCTGGCACTTGTCAAGGGGTGCCCCCCCGCCACTGTGGACCTTTCCCAGGTCCACCTAGCCCCTACAAGTCGACTTAGGCATCCAGTGTGGACACTTTAAGCCTATTTGGCAGGGTCCCCTTTAAGTTGACTTAATTTTTGAGTGTGGACATGCTAAGTCGACTTAAAGTCGACTTAATGTCAACTTTGTTAAGTCGACTTAGCTAAGTCAACTTAAATTAACAAGTGTAGACATAGCCAATGTGACCACAGATCCTGAGAGCCATACCTATCAGCATATATTCTACACTGTGTTTTGCAAATATAGGCCATCTGACTATGTCTACACTTACAAAAGCTAATTCAAATTAGTTAATTCGAACTAACTAATTCCAACTAATTTTAGTTAGTTCGAATTAACTTAATTTGAACTGGCATGGCCCCACTAGAATGCTAGTTCGAACTAGCCATGTCCATGCAGGGCACTTGCTTAGTTCAAATTAGTCAGTTGCAGGAAGGTCAATCTGCCGATTAGTTGGAAATAAGCAATTAGTTCTAACTAATATGGCCACATTGACTTAATTCGAACTAACTATTTCGAATTAAGCATTAGTTTGAACTAAGCAATCACATTTATTAGTTGGAATTAAGGAAGCTCTTAATTCGAACTAATGAAAGCCTAGTGTGGTCAAGGCTTAAGTTAGTCCGAATTAAGCTTCCTTAATTCAAACTAACTTGCAAGTGCAGACATAGCCTTTGAGAGCAAGTACACGCAGTGTGCACTATGTATTAATACCACCATTCTTTGCTGCATAACCCCAGCAAACCCCATTGTTTGCTCCAGTGAATATAGCTATATGAAAACATTCACTTACAAAGCAAAGAAGTTGGTCTCTTTGTAAGGGTGAGGAAGTCATTCTATACGTATGCTATTTTGCATATTCTTTTGTAAATATGAAACTATTGTCGGCAGCAAAAATTGCTTTTCTATGAAAGTTATTGGGTCACAAGGCAGGTGGGAGAACTTGAAGGTGAAAGAATAAGATCAGCTGTGCTCATCAATAATATCAGGCCAGACTTTGAGTCCCTACTATGTCCTTACATCACATAGATATCAAAGCTTTTACAGATCAGAACTATGCAAGCACTTCAGGATTTGGTCCAGTGCAGACACTTTATATTTATAAAGTGTCTCTCATTCACAAATGTCAAAGCACTGTTTATTTAGAGCATAGGAGGAAGTCCATTGTGGTTTAGTGGACAGCATACAAGACTGGGCATTAGGAGGTTGTTCCCTAACCTAGGCTATGTCTACACTAGAAAAAGTTAGGTCGACTTTGTTAAGTCGACTTAATAACATTGACTTTAAGTCGACTTAAACTCCACCTTGTTAAGTCGACCTAATCACCCTTAAGTTAACTTAATAAAATCGACTTAAGGGTTACTCCAAGTCCACACTGTCCTTAAGTCAACTTAATGAGTCGACTTAAGGCTTAAGTCAACTAATGGATGGTTCTTATTAAATCGACTTAAGCTTTCATTAAGTCAACTTAAGGAATTTCTTAAGTCGACTTAAAGAAAGTCTGGTGTAGACAGGGAGTAATTTAGGTCAACTTAAGCCTCCTTAAATCAACCTAAATTGCTAGTGTACACATAGCCCTACTGCATGACTTTCAACAAGTTACTTCTCTCCTCTTTCTCAGTTTCCCCATCTGTAAAGTGGGAGTGATGATATTTTTGTTTATCAAGTGTTTTGAAATGTATGGATGCTACAAAGCTAAATATTATTATGATGATCATTATTTCCTAATAATTGATATGGTGGCTGGTGCTGTCACACATGACACTGTTAGGCTTTAATGTTTTTTCTGTCTTTGTAGACTTTTCTCTGTCAGGTCTTCTCTGTTACAACTTGGATACTTTTTCTGCCAGTAAGTTGTGGCATGAAACTCAAGTTACCAGATAGTCATACCAGACCCACCCAAGGACAAGGATGCTGTGAACAATCAGTAAGGCCATGTACACACGATCACTTTATCGCGCATTAAAGAGTCATTACCGCGAGATAACAGCAACAGCGTACACACGTGCAATAGGGCTCTTGCGCGTCAACAGCCCAGTTGTAGCGCAATACAAAAACCACCTCGACGAGGGTGGTAGCAGTTAACACGGAACAACTGTTGCGCCTTTCCACTCGTGTGTACGCTTACCGCGCAATGATTGGCCTCCAGAAGTGTCCCAGCATTCCAAAGTCATCCTCTCTGGTCTTCCCCCCACCTGCTCTGTGGCCGTGAGGAAACAGTCCCCACCCTGATCAGATTCCCAGGATTTTTGAATTTCTCCTCTGTTTCACTTCCTGTTCTCTTCCTTGTGGAGTGGAGTGCAGCTCCAATCGTACCTAGCAATGGCGGCCCATCATGGAAGACGCGCACCCATTTGGAGCATGGCAGAGGTGCTGGACCTGATCAGCATCTGGGGAGAGTCTGCTGTGCAGGCGCAGCTACGCGGCAGCAGGCGAAATTTCGATACATATGGCATAATTTCTCGGGCCATGTCCGAGAGAGGTCATGAGAGAGACACTGTGCAGTGCAGATCAAAGGTGAAGGAGCTAAGAATAACCTATCACCGAGCGAAGGAGGCAAACCACCATTCGGGATCAGCGCCTGCTACATGCAGGTACTATAAGGAGATCGAAGCCATCCTCAGTGTGGACCCAACAACCACTGCAAAGAGTCCTGTGGACACATCGGCCCTCCCTCCTCCACTGAATGCCAGAGCCGAGCAGGATGAGGATGTGATCGATGAGGAGGAGGATATAGAGGATGACCTGGAGGAGAGCGCAACAGCATGTAGCCAGGAGCTCTTCTGCACCCCCGCTGAGACATCCACCCAAGACATGAATTGCAGCGTGTCCTCTGCAGCGGCAGAGGGGGGTTCAGGTAAGTTTCTCTTCCGTGCAGCTATGGCTCCCGCTAAAAAAACATTGTCCGGGGCGGGGGTGCTTGCTGTCTCGGTCCCCGCTGTGCACGCTCTTTACTATGCATTCATTAGAAGTGCATCAACACAAGCAATGATTGTCAAAAAATCATCTGTATTTAGGTCACTAAAGGTTTTCTCGATGTACCGCCAGAGCCTACTACTCAGGTTAGATGGGAGAGTGTTTGTGTCTACGCTCCCGTATAAGGATACTCGGCCTCGCCAGCTGCAAAGCACAGCACTGGGAACCATGGCAGCACACAATGCAGCAGCATATGGTCCCGGCTGCCATCCGGTGGCATGTGGGATATGTATTCTAACTGGCAGGGGCACTCTGAGGAGAGAGATATCGGGTTCCATCAGTGTGCCCTGTGCAGAATATTAGCCCCCAGTAAGGTTTCTATTCGGACGTACCTTGTCCGCTTCAGCAAAGCATAGGATGTTGACTGCCTTGTACCTTCCAGTGGAATGAGCTACAGGAAGGTTACATTGGTTATCTAAACTATGTGTTAACAATAGCTTTATTATTCTTTTTTTAATTAGATTCGACCTTCACAAGGCCGGTGTCTACCCCAGCTGACTCCATGAGAAACATTCGGTGGCGTGCTAGAAGAAACAGGGAGGATATGTTTCAGGAGCTGATGAAAACAACAGAGGCATCCGCGAGGGAGAATCGAGCCTGGAGAGAGGAATCCCAACAGAGGAGGCAGAAACACAGAGACGAACTGATAAGCGTCATGAAGGAGCAAACAGAACTGCTCAAGAGCATGATTGCTCTGCAGACCCAGGCAATTAATGTACAGGCTCCACTCTAGACAGTTCAACCGTGTCTGCCTCCCACACCCCGTAGTCCTTCAAAGGATTTATTTGAAGGCCACCGGTCCCTCTGGTATACTGCAACATCCAGTCCCTCACAGAGCTACTTTTTAGAGACCCGCAGTTACACCCACCTGTAACCCCTCCAAACCCCCCCAACCACCCCCCCCTTTTTATCTTTTAATAAAAACAGTAACAGAAAATTTGAAGAGTGGCTTTATTTGTACACAGTGAAAATCTCATAAGGTGCACTTGATGCGTCCTTGAAGTGAACTATGGGAGTGCCTCCCTTATGCGAGCAGCTCCGCGTTGGGCCCCCTTAATACTCCTAGTGGCTGGCTGTTCGTATGCTTCCTCGAGGTGCTGTGCCTCCATAGCCCACCCCAGGGAAAACTTTTCTCCCCTATTTTCACAAATGTTATGAAGGACACAGCACGCCACAGTTACAGCAGGGATGTTGTCCTCGTCCAAGTCCAGCCTCCCATACAAACAGCGCCAGCGCCCTTTTAAGCGGCCAAAGGCACACTCCACAGTCATTCTGCAGCGGCTCAATCAGTAATTGAACCGCTCCTTGCTGCGATACAGGTTCCCAGTGTACAGCTTCATGAGCCATGGCATCAGTGGGTATGCTGGGTCTCCAAGGATAACTATGGGCATCTCCACATCACCCACTGTAATTTTTTGATCAGGGAAGAAGGTACCCCCTTGCAGCTTCCGGTACATTCCAGTGTTTCTGAAAATGCGGGCATCATGCACCTTTCCTGACCACCCAGCATTGATGTCTGTAAAACGCCCCTTGTGATCCACGAGTGCTTGCAGCACCATGGAGAAGTATCCTTTCCTGTTTATGTACTCAGTCGCGAGATGGTCTGGAGCCAAAATCGGGATATGTGTGCCATCTATGGCTCTCCCGCAGTTAGGGAATCCCATGGCAGCAAAGCCCTCCACAGTTTCACGAACATTGCCCAACATCACCGTCCTCCATAGCAGAACGCGATTGATGGCTCGGCAAACTTGTGAGAGGGCTAATCCGACGGTGGACCTCCCGACTCCAAACTGGTTTGCAACCGACCGGTAGCAGTCAGGAGTCGCCATCTTCCAGATAGCAATCGCAACACACTTCTCCACGGTTAGGGCTGACCTCATGTTGGGGTCTTTATGTCACAGGGCAGGGGCCAACTCTGAACACAGTTACAGAAAGGTTGCTTTCCGCATTCAAAAGTTCTGTACCCACTGCTCGTCATCCCACAGCTGCATAACAATGCGATCCCACCACTCTGTGCTCATCTCTCGCAACCAGAAACGGCGTTGCACCGTGTGCAGATGATCGGTGAAGGAGCTGAGCAACGCGGTGCTGTTGCTCTGCATGGCATCGATCAGCCCCTGCTCCTCAGCATCCTCGTCTGACTCGGAGCTCATTGCATACTGAGCAACCAGCCGAGATATATTTAGAATGCTGAAGGCGACAGTGGAGATTAGAGCAGGATCCATGCTGTCGCAGTTGTGATTGCTCACAAGTAGTGCGTCACTGCACTGTTGAAAATAGGCGCAAGTTGCTATTGGCAACGAGGAAGACGCAAGGGGAACACAGTGCACCACAGGAAAATGAGAGTTTACCCATGGCGCTTTGCATTCCTTTCCTTCATCCCAGGATTCCACGTGCCGATTGAGGGAAAATTGAACTGTGGGATAGGTGCCCAGAATTCATTGCGCCACACCACGATATTGCAAAGAATTCTGTTGCGTTGCAAGGAGCGACGTGTGTACGTGCTCTCCCGCAATAAAGGTCTTGTGTTTTCTATACCGCGATTGCCATGTTGCGCTTTAATCTGATCGTGTGTACATAGCCTAAGGTAGTGGCCAACTGCCTATTGAGAAATTCTGGCTTAGATGGGAACAATACATTTCTGAGTCCCAAAGGGGTAGCCGTGTTAGTCTATTGTAGAAAGACAACAGAGTCCAGTGGCACTTTAAAAGACTAACAGATTTATTTATCACATGAGCTTTCGTGGGAGAAAATCCCACTTCGTCAGACAAAGTGGGATTTTCTCTCACGAAAGCTCATGCGATAAATAAATCTGTTAGTCTTTTAAAGTGCCACTGGACTCTGTTCTCTTAATACATTTCTGACTATCTGTAAGGACTCCTCTCTCCATCCCATCCTCCCACCACACCCTAAATGTAGTCATAGGACCTTTAATGTAATTAAAGTGTCTCTGTATCGGTCATTATCACCTCTGTCCTCTCTGGGTGGAACAAGTCTGTACTTGTAAGTAAACAGATAAAGAATTCCAAGTGGATTATGTAACTGACAAAGAAGCATATATATTTGACCACTGTAATAGCACCAATTTGAAGCTGTCCTGTCAGTCTTCCCAGTATCGTGAATAAACCTCTTCAATATCATCTATGTTGCCTGATTCTTGGGGAAAGAATCTTTCTGGTTTATCAACACAAAGAAAAAACACAATTATTGCCCTGAATAGCTTATAATCTAAAAGTCAAGCAGAGGGAAAAGAAAACAAACTAGGCACTCCAGGATAGAGAATAAACATTATTTTGTATAAAACCCATTTCCTTATACAGGTCCAAACAAGACAGTTACTAAATCACCTCATTTTCCACCCTCAGATCCTTCTTCAAAATTCTCTTCTGCCATCATACACACAAAAGTCTCTTAGGCTACTGATGTGCAGAGACCATTGCCTAATATATTGACCTACATTGTCTCGGACTCCCTGTCTGTCTCATATCCTTTTTTTTTTGTTTTTTGTCTTATACTTGGATTATACAGCCCTTGGGGAAGGGGTTGTCATTTTGGTCTAAGTTTGTACAGTGCCTAGCACAATGGGATCCTGGTCTATGACTAGGAGGTCTTAGGTGCTACAGTAATACAAATTATAAATACATAAATATCTACAAGGTAAAGAAGGAGGCAGTGCCAAAGCCTTCCGGTGGGATCAAGTCTATTTGTGTTGATGAGGTCACTATGACTATAAAGTGCCTTTGTGTAGGGCAGCAGGGGTGGATAAGACTTGCCTAGAGATGTTGAAATCACTGGACAAAGTTGGGGTGTTGTGGTTAAAGTGCCTCTTCAATGTTGCATGGAAGGTAGGGGCAGTACCTTAGGAATGGCAAACAAGGGCAGTGGTCCTGATCTTTAGGAAAGGAGATCAGAGGGTTTGATCCAACTGTAAGGGGATCACACTCCTTGACAAAGCCTATGCAAATGTGTTGGGAAAAGAAGCTAGACCCACTAGCTGAGCCTAGGAGGAGCAATGCACTTTCTATCTCAGACATGGTGCAATGAACCAGTTCTTGCTCTCTCATAGATACTCGAGAGGTTGGGGGAATTTGCTGACCTGATCCACCTCTGTTTTGTAGACCCGGAGAAGGCTTATGACTGTGTTTTCTGAGATCTCTTGGGAGAAGTCCTATTGGAGAATAAGGTGCCAGTGCTACTTCTGTGTGTGATCCAGTCACTCTATTCCCAGGCTGAGAGTTGTGTTTGCATTCTTAGCATTAAGTTGAGTTTGTTCAAGGTGGGCATTGGACTCTGACAAGGATGCAACCTCTCTCCATTCCTGTTTGTAATCTTCATGGACAGAATATCAGGGTGCAGTCGAGTTGTGGAGCGTAGCTGGTACAGGGATGTGGAGGTGGTATCTCTGCTCTTTGCATATGATGTTGTCCTTGTTGCATCTTCAGACTCTGATCTTCATTGCACACTTGAATGCATCTCTGCCGACTGTTAAGTGGCTGGGATGAGACTCAGCACCTCCAGATTGGAGGTCATAGTTCTTGCCCAGAGTAAAGTGGACTGTGTTCTCCAGATGAAGGGGGCAGAGCTGCTGTCTTAGTGGAGACGTTTAAGTAACCAGGGGTGCATCTACACTTATAAATTAGGTCGACTTAAACAGGCTTAAGTCGACTTAATTTAATACACGTCTACAAGGGCTTTCCTTAATTTGACTTAAGCTGCTCCTTAAGTCGAATTAAGGAAAAACTAGTTTGAATTAATAACACCTCGTTATAATTCAAACTATATCTAAGTCGACTTTTTTAAAGTCGACTTAGCCAGTGTAGATGCCTTAAGTCAACTTGGTCGACTTAGGGCTGGGGGGACAAGGGAGCACCACATGGCTCCCTGGCAGAAGGGAGCCACTGTGGCTCCCTTGTCCTGGGGAGCCCCTGCTCCCTTCTCCCCAGACCCGCGGCTTCCCTGCTTCTCGGGAGCTGGAACATGGTCCCAGCCAGAAGGGAGCCGCACGGCTCTGTTTTGGCCTGGACTTCTGGGGTCCCGGCAGAAAGAAGCCTGCGCTCCCTTCTAGCCAGACCCCTGCAGGTCCCAGCAAGAAGGAAGCGGCAGCTCCCTTTTTGCCGGGACCCATTGGCTTCCTTCTGCCCGGGACCTGAGCGGTCCCAACCAGAAGGGAGCCGAGCGGCCCGGGGCAAAGGGAGCTCCACGCTTCCTTCTCCCCTGGACCACTCCAGGGCTTGTATAGACTCTCTAAGTCGAGTTTAAGGCCCACTTTAAGTCGATTTAGGAGTCCTGTGTGGACTCTCTAAGTCGACTTAATAAGGTCGACATAAAGTCGACTTATTAAAGTCGATTTATTTAAGTCGACCTAAATCCCTAAGTGTAGACATAGCCTAGGCGTCTTGTTCATGAGTGACAGTAAGCGTGAGTATGAGACTCTCCGCTGGCTTGGTGTGGCAGTGGAAGTGATGCGGACACTGTACCAATCCAAGGTCATGAATCAGGAGTTGAATTTTTGGATGAAGCTCTTGGTTTACTGGTCAATCTATGTCCACATCCTCACCTATGGCCATGAACTTTGGGTAAAGATTAAAAGGACAAGATTGCAGATACAAGCGGCTGGACTGACTCTGACTGGGCTGACTAGCTGAGATAGGGTGAGGGGATAGGCTATTTGGAGGAGCCTCAGGGTAGAGTAGCTGCTTCTCCAGATCGAGAGGAGTCAACTGAGGTGATCTGGGCACCTGATAAGGATGCCCACTGGTAGAGTTCTTTTGGAAATATACCCGGTACATTCCACTGAGAGAAGGCCCCGAGGCCAACCCAGAACACACTGAAGGGATTATATCTCCTGGCTGGACAGGGAATACCTGGAAATCCCCCAGGAGGAGCTGGAACCTGTTGTGTCGGAAAGGGAGGTCTGGTCTTCCCTGTTCTCCATGCTGCCACCATGACCCTCACCAGGAAAATTGGCATAAAAGAAAAACAGAAGATATCTACAATTATCAAGGCAGGGGTCACTGTTTGCCAGCAGTTACCACACAGAGACATCAGAGGTTGCTGTAGAGGTTATTATGTCTATGATTAGAAAAGGTGATGTCAGTGGTAACTGTGGGATAACACTGGCAAATACCGATGTTTAATGATGACCCTATAAGCACATCAGAAATGTATGTAGAGGGGGAAAGCTCATGAAAGATTTTTCAACACCATATGCATGAACAAGCTATACTCAGTAAGGTGTGCAAGAAAAAACTGTGCTTAATCTTTAATAGTGAGTAGCAAAGTTGTTGTATGGAAATTTCCCTAGTTTGGATTTTTTATTTTTTTTTTAAATTAGGGACAGGACTGTTTAAAAGGGATTATCAGGAAAGATTTGTAAAAGGATCTTATGATGTCTACTGAAATGAAGCTGTCATGGGCAGCAGCGCTCCCTTATTATTGTCTTTCGGATATATCTGTATCTGTGTGGGAGTAATAATAATGTCATGGTGCTATCTCCTATATCTGGTGCATGACACCATTCCTCCCCGTTTCCTTCACCCATTCACAAATCTGAGGCTATGGCCTATCTCCTGCTCCCTACTGAACTCGTAAACATGCATTTAAATTGTGAGTGTGTCCACATTCTACCACCTCTTGCTGTCCATTCCTTCCCCCTGTTGTTGTTAAGCAGCAGTGACATGCAGGAGGGGGACTGCTTATAAAATTGCCTTTAGCTCTGCTAGAAAGGCTGCTTCTCCATCTGGTGAACCTCCCATAGGAGGTTTGCCAGAGAAAAACCTCAGTTCAATGGACCTTGCTAAGTGTAGCAACCTGAACATTAGTACATTCACAGGAGACTAGACAGGTGGTAGGGTAAGAGGGACAAAGGACTACGTGTGTCTCCAGGAAGCTATCATGGTGGGCTATGTGGAGACAAAGAGTAGGGCTGGGTGGTATGTCTGGAGTATTGGATTCCGCAGCAGGAACTGAGGGACCGAAGTAATCTAGGATCTGGTGCTGAAGAGTGTTGTCTCCCACACAAGTCTTTTCTCTTTCGTTTTCTCTTTCATTGAACAGAAGTGGCTAACAAATCCCCAGACGGCGGTTGGCTTACCTTGGTGGCCCCAAACTCAGTTAGGATGAATAAGGGGAATTGTATTTGTTCATTTTTAATGTTTGGTAACAGCCTATGTTAGGCGCATAATGCTGCCTAATTTGCATAAGATTCACATTGGAGGCATAGTATATCTGAATTAGAAGACTCTTAAATGGGCTAGTGAACTAAATCTTATATTACAGAGGGCCAATGAAAAGTCAGAGAAAGAAAGGTACATTTTCAGAAAGGATGTATTTTTATGGCTAGAATATTGATTGAAATATTATAAATCCGAAGTAGAAAATTCTCTTAGTATCTCGTTTGCATGAGTCTTAACGGTGAAGAATGAATTAGATTATTCTTAAGGGAAATGAGAGGTGTTAAATGTTTTAGCTGCAAATCACAATGAAATCCTAAATACAGAACCGTGATAGACACACCCCACAATAAACAAACATTTGGAGAATAGTCCTGTGCATTTTTTTAACCCATAAGAAAGCAGTTAAAGATCTCGGGTGTGATTTTCAGAAAGTACTGAGGTGAGTTAGATGCCTTAGTCACATTTCCAAAAATGACTTTGGGCCAAATGTCCAAAGGTATTTAAACACCTTATGGTATCTTCAAAAGCTTCTAAGCAAGTTAGCTGCCTAACTCCCATTGAAAACATTGGCAGCTAGGCACCACGTACCTCTGAGACTTTTGAAAATCCCATTAGGTACCTACCTGAATATTTAAATGCCTAAAAATCTTGAAAATCCTGGGCCTAAGTCACTTTTGAAAATTGAATTTAGGTGATTTTGAAAATTCTAACCCAAATCTAATCAAAAGTACCTACTGTTTTTTGTTTTTTTTTAAAGTGTGATTTTTTTCATTCTATTTAGGTTATTAGGTTATTATTTTGCATCCACAACCATGCTACCTGAGGGCCTTTAAATTGCTTTAAGAGATGTGAGATCTGAAAGTAAGTCCATTCCAGTAGTACAGAATGCACAGTAGAAGTTCCTGAGTTATTATGAAGTATATGCTAGCACACAATTTAATACATTTAAGTCATGTTGATTTTGTCCATGCAAACAGGACCCCAAAGTTTCTGGCAAGATTTGGTCAAGCTTCAGGCACTGGTACAAGAGCCATGTGAACAGAGTAAAGGAAATAAATGGTAAGGGAAAAGATGCACAAGGTGTTGAAGCATACAAGCTATCCAGGAATATGTTTCATTAATATCTTCCTTGCATAATATTGTCTCAGAACTTTTGAAAAACTCCATTAGCTCTTTCTGTTTGAAGGTGACATTTATTTTCAATTCTCCCTACAATATGATGATGAAATTACATGAACTTTAAATCAAACTTTAGTGCGACAGGATAAATAAGTCTCACAGATGACTGCACTGAACTGGCGTCGGAACAATCGCACCAGCATTAAAATTTTATCATCTTAACAAATGTTTGTTTTCCATTTGCATTTGACAATGGAATTAATAAACTATTTAACCAATTTAAGATTTATGAAAAATGAATCTCACTCTCTAGATCCCACCCCCACTTATCTCATTTATAGAATTTGCAATTTGCATAATGGTAAAACGGGCATTTTGCTACCGCATTTTATACACCTCAATTCTAATTTTCTTGGTAATAGTTAGTGCGTTTAACAACAATGGTCCATTGATCCAGTTTGTCTCCTACCTGCCTCAGAGCAACTGGGCAATTGTTAAATGTAAAAGCCACAAAAGAGATAACAGAATAGACCATTAGTAAATAGGCTTTGGCTATAATGGTTTCAGTAATAATTAATATGCAGGATAGCTAGTCATGTCACACACCATTTCAGACTAGAATTGCATCTGTCAGTCCAAATTCTGACTACGCACAAGGCATCCAGCACCGAATCTAGTTAGACAGCTAACTGAATTAAAACAAAAATCTACAGATGCATGATAAATGCACAGGATGCTATGTCACACATGAATGACTCCTGTGCAGGCCAAATGACAGATGTATTTCCTCGACTCCAGGCCAGACTCCAGCTCAAACCACTCTTCATTTATCAATAATTGGGCCTTAATTTCATTTGGCAGTGGTGGAGCAGCATGCTCAGCTTCCTCTTCAATAGACTAACACTAATTAGACTTTTGGGGGAGGGAGTGGGGTGGCATCAATCTTTTTATTTTATCCTCTAATAATCAACCATCAGTATAGCTATATCTAGTCCTTTTGCAGGGACAGGACATGGTTTACCGATAACTCATTCCTAGCGATAATGGGATGGGAATGGGAACCACTGTATTATTTATGTTTGAGAGACACACACACAGAGAGACGGGAGCTTGGGATCATATTCTGACTATTCACATTGAATCAGTGTCTTGATTCATTTGCCACCTCTTTCGAATAATAAATGTCATGTTTTATTAGTACCTATATACCAAAAGGGGGATTTTATTAAATAAGTTCCCTTTATCAGAGAGATTCTAGGCTAGCAGAGGCAGAGTACATGCTGATGAAAATGCCCCAGTTCTCACTCAGTCATCAGACCCTTGTGGTTCAATCCTGCAAAGTTGTGAGCACTCTTGAGTGTTGCTGAACACCCTCAACCATGTGGAAAAATGTAATTTGATGAGACTTATGGGCACCAGAGAGGACTGAGTTTTTACTTACACACACAGAGAGAAAAGGGAAGAGAGAGAGGACAATCTTATGGCTTATTTTTATTTCACGTCATGCTATCAAAGGATTCACCCCACAGAGTTTAGCTTTACAGATAAATTTGTTTCTGTTTCATAAGCAGGGATAGTACTGACCTTGGTTTACATATGTTTTGCTCTTATCCCCTGTTTCCCCTGTGAGCTCAGAGACAAAGATCATATTTCCAAACCCTTTCTTGCTTCCAAGTGACAAAATGAAGTGACTGGTCCCCTTTGAGGAGAAGACCTCAGCTTTAGGTAAGTGCTAAATTCTAATCATTGACTCCCGGGATCAGAGCTGTTCAGTGCCACTTACATTCTCTTCAATATTTTAGAATATAACACTGTGTTTATTGGCGTACACTAAATCAATGATGTGGTCCTGAGGGCTGATTGCGATGCCCAGATGATCTGCTGGAGTTTGCTTTGTGATCCAATCTATGGCGTAATTGAAGAGGATGAGGAATGAAATTCATTCTTGTTTCACCCCAGTAACTCCGCCAAATTCGATAGAGAGCTCTCCATATGGTCCAACACACGTTAGGTAATGTGTATATTATGCCATAATAAATGAAGTCTCATAGGTTTCAGGGGCTAGTTATTATCAAAGATCTTTCATATAGCAACTCATTGTGAATGGAACAGAATACAGCAATTGGGAAAATGATCAATAAGGCTGCAGTGCAGTTATGATAGTGATGAAAAATCTGGGGTTGTGTGATCTTTGCAAAATAATGATGCATGCACATGTACTTAATTTTCACCTTGGAAAAGTCTGCCATTTTTTATTCAGATTTTCTTATGGTTAGCAGAGTTACAATATGAATAGATAGATGTAGCAAGGGCTGGGTGTTGAGCAGTTCCTGGGAAATGCAGAGCACTCTGAACTTTCATTGAAGTCTGTGGGAATTGAGTTCTCTCAGCATTATGTGGAAGCAGACTGAGGGCTTGTCTTCACTGATGGCGGCAAATTCACTGCTCTCAAACTGATCTCCCTGATTGAACCTAATCTGCAAACACACTTAAAATTTAGTGGTCTCCAGATACCAGGTTTGGGTTTGGGTTGGTGTACGCAGATGCAGCTAAATTCATATCTGGATCTCAGTTCAGGGTTCAGACATCTAGCAACAGAGTATGCCAGTGGTCAATCTAGTCAGGAGACCTGTCTCCAACAGTTGTCAGTACCAGATGTTTCAGAAGAAGTTTCAAAAACCCCCTTACTGAACAATTATGGAATAACTTGCCTCTGGTATGATGAGTGGAGCTGAAGGGAAAAGCTCAGGTTTCAGGAAGGATTTAGTTGAATATGGCAATAGTGGCTCAGCATTCAAGTCTGGTCTGCTTGGCTCTCAAAACCACCACAAAATAATAATAATAAATAAATAAATAAATAATAATAAAATAATAATAATAAACCCCCAAACCTCCACAAAAAAGCCAACAACCCTCTATATCCTTAGTATGTGACAGGACCACTCAGCATACTTAATAAAGCTCTCTTTCCTGTGATTCTGCTTATCTGCTGCACTCCTTATTGCTAATAAACCTCTACCATTGGTGAAGTTTCTTTCTAATCCAAGGGAACTAGTGGCTGGTTGGTTTAGGTGTGAAAACATACACTTTAATCATAGCTAATGTAACAGGACTGATCAACATGCAGAAAATTCCAACACTTTTAAAAAGTTTTCATTTCAAGTCAGAACAAAAATTAGAAATTTCCCCTGGAAAGATAATAATAATAATAAAAAACCCAAACCATATCTGTTTGCTTATTTCTAACAGAAATGGAGTAACAGGAAGCTTCAAACCTCTCTTGCTGTCTCAACTGTTATTGACAGCCTCCCCCCCTCCAGAATCAAGAGAATCCCTGTTTGCAGGGAAAGCAATTTATAAGTCTTCAGAGCTCCATCTTCTCTGACAGGGAGCCTAAAAATCCTGGGGTCCCTGACTCTGAGACATGCGCAAGCTCTCCAGCAACCATAATGTTTCTGAGGAATCAGCATTTCTGAGAATAACGAATCAGCGTTTTCTGACGGAAACACTGTTTGGTTGGACAATTTCCTACCAAACCTAGCTGAAAGCAGCCCTTCCCCTTGTGTAGTCTAAAACTTTTTTTTTTTTTCCAAGAAGCATTTGGTGTAAAAAAAATTGCTTCTCAAGACCTTGTCCATTTCTGGAATGGTTTCAAATCCATATTTATTTTTTGGTTCCGATCCATCTCTCAAAATAAATGTGACTATCAGGAAAATTTCCTACGGGTGAGATCAGCTAGACTGTGCAATAATAATCTTCCAATAAAGTTGTAATAATCTTCCAATAAAGCCATCATTTTAGATATTTAAAAAGTTAATTCAAATAAAGTACTAGTAAAGGTTTTTATTTCTCAGTACTACCTCCTATGAGTCATTGGGTGCATCTACACTTACAAATCAAGCTTAAGTCGACTTAATTTACTCTGTGTCTACACTACACTTTCCTTAAGTCGACTTAAGCAGCTGCTTAAGTCAACTTAAGGAAAAATTAAGTCGACTTTATAAAATCTAGTTTTAAGTTGACTTTGCTGGCTAAGTCGACTTTAGAAAGTCGACTTAGCCAGTGTGGATGTGGAGTAGCCCTAAGTCAACTTCAAGTCGACTTAGGGGACTCCAGGGCTTCCCCACTGCCCTCCCTGCCAGGGTGGCTGGCACAGCCACAGCCTGGTGTGGCCCCCCAAAGGGCAGGGCAGAGCCCTGCCCACCCTGCCCCTATGCCCTGCCAGGGTCCCTGTCCCCCTTTGCCCCATTGTACCAAGGTACAATGGGGCAAAGGCTGAGCCCCATGGCACTTGGCAAGGAGTGCCCCCCACCACCACTCCCTGTCCCAGGTCCACGTACCCCCTACAAGTCGACCGAGGAGTCCAGTGTGGACGCTCTAGGTTGATTTGGTATGGTCCCCTTTAAGTCGACTTAAAATTTGAGTGTGGAGATGCTAAGTCGATTTAGCTAAATTGGCTTAAATTAACAAGTGTAGACATAGCCTTAGTGTATTAAAAAGCCAGATATTATACTACAAATCTGATAAATAATGGAACTGCCCATATTTGATATGTGCACAGTAAAGAAATTCATAGCTAGTTTAGTACTTGCTGTACTTTATTTATCTGGATTGTTGAGAACAATAAAGAAGCATTCACATCCCACTCTAACAGAGTGGAGCGATTAACAGATTTTACAGTTCGGTTGCTGAACTAAGAAGTCGGGGGGGAGGAGAGGAAGCCTGTTTTGAACCTAAACTTAATTTTTTTTAACCAAAAAAAGAGAAAGAAAACTTTTCATTTAAGTTGAATGAAATGACAATTCAAATCAACATTTTTTAAAACAAAATGATTCATTTCTAAATTAAATGTCAAAACAGTTTGTTTAGAAGGTGTTGAAAATGAACCATTTGAACTTTTTGAAACTCTTTCCTCATATTTTAGTCAGCTAAAACAATTTGCCAAATTCTATGCAAAAAACTTGTGGTTTCCCCAAAATGATGTTTGTTGAATAATTTACTATTTGCTGAAAATATTGTTGACCAGCTTTACAACTCTAGTTAGCCCTGAGAATCAAACCAAATGAAGAAACAAACAAAATCTAGTCACTATAAGCAGAAAAAACCCAGCAGCAATTCCACAAAACGTAACAATAACTTAATGGACATACAGCACAGATACCCTATCCCAGCCTCAGACAGTCTTTCGTTCTCCAAAAGCTCCCTTAAAAGATTATTCATTCATGTTTCTTTAGTATACATGGCTTGATGCATCATTGCCTGGCATTAGGTGAAATGCTAGCACACGGACATATCCATCTTATTTGTGTGTAGGCAAATAGCAGAAAAGTGACCGGTAATGTTTCTTTTTGCCTATAAACTAATTTTATTGTTTTACTATGGTGGAAGAAATTGCCACATTTGTCTTGGAAAGAAAACTGGTAAAGATAAAGAGCTGGTTAATAAAATAAGGAGTGTTTTAAAAAATTTTATTGTGAAATAAATAATAGCTTTCTATGTTTAGTTGTATTAAGGAGGTGTTTGTTTTCTTTCCTGCTCTGTCATCCTCATGTAGAGAGCGCCTCACCCTGAAACCTCATGCTTTGGTTCCAGCAGGAAATAATAGGCTTGAATAGAGTGAAGGGTTGAAATGATTTGTGCTCTGCTATGTTTATTACTTTGCAGATGTATCAAATAGTTGAAGCCTTGTTCAAAAATAAATAAATAAATAAAATGGAGTCAGCTGACTCAGGCTAAAGGAACTTAGGCAAAGAATAGAATTTGACCGTGAACATTCAAAGTACAAAGAACATTCAACATACCCAGGCACCTCCTTTCATGCCATGTTTTCAGTCAAAACCCTTGTGAGGAATGTTTGGACATAACTAATTCTTACGTAACTATTTCTGCAGGGGGCTATCAACCACCTAAGCCCTGCTTAAATTCTATTTAAGCCCAGGCCAGCATGGGCAGAAAGATTTAGGGGTAGGTAGAGGAGGGGAAAGAAAAGGACCAGGAGTTCTCCAATTATACTGTGATGATGACCTCCCTCATGTCAGGGGACTGCACAGGGCACTCTCCATTCTTGCAACTCCGTTCCAGTACAGAAGATAGAATAACAGCTGTGTAGGGAGCTGACCTCTCTCCTCTGCTCCCTCTGTACTTCCTTGCTCTTTCTCATGGTGTCAAAGGATGTCAAAAAGGGATGCAGACAACAGTGTCCCCAAAATGCCGGCTTCTTAGAGATTCCTGCTGCCCTCAAATATTGATATCTCACTGGTTTCCAGACTTTTCTGGTCTGTTACCATGGCAATTCATTGCCTCATCAGGGTCCTTGTGAACTTGTTTACCATCCCAATTATAATGTTCTCAAATCCAGGCTGATTATGACAGCTCTGTGTCGCCCATCTGTGCTTGATCTGATCAGCACTTCCACCACAATACATTGGCAGGTCACCATAACTTTGCATCACACTCTCCCCCACATTAACTAAGCTTAACTGTTCTTAACATTCAAAAATCAACTCAATTCAGCACTCCAGCAAAATTTATAATTCTCTGTTATAAGCCATATATTTATGGGAGACCACAAGAGGGCAGAGTCAGACAAAAAGGGCATTCAGCGCTCCAATGCTTTAAAAACATCTATTCCCCGTTTTTAAAAGAGGAATATATGTATTATGCTTGCTTAATTTAGAGGCCTCAACTGAGATTAAGTCCCTGTTATATTAGGCGCTATGCAAACAGATAGTAAGAGAATGTTCCTGCCCCCAGCAAGTTTACAATCTAAATAGACAAGATAGGGGAAAGGATGTATGGCATTATCACCATTTTACAGGTGAGATAGAGAGAGAGAGAAAGAGCTGAAGTGATTTGTTTAAGGTCGCATGGTTTATGGTAGGTCTGGGAAGTGAATTTAGTTCTCCTGAGACCCACGACAGGGGCTTACCCTCAAGATCATCCTCTCTGCCAAGGCAGAAAAGACAAGAAGTAGATCAGGTGCACTTTGTGGACATGACTATATAGGATGGCGGGAGTGGCAGTAATTGTTGTTAAAGTCGCACAACATTTTCCATTCTCACCCTTTGTTTTCAGCCACTCAGCAATGGGCTCCAAGGAGAGCTGAAGTCCAAACAGCTAGGTGTTGAAACGTGACATTTTGCCATGAAAACAGCTCTCACTGAGAACTGTCTTTGGTTGCTCTAGAGGAAATTGATTTTGATCTTTCCCCTAAGCCTGTGAAGCAGGCGGCTAAAAAATGATGCTAGAGGGGCTAAATTAGCCTGGCAGAGAAAAGTCAAGTCCAATATATTAGTGTGAATAGGTTAGGACACCTGGAATTCGGAGGAGAGATTCTGCAATCTTGTACGGTGTGACGGGAGTTAGGAGGGCTGTTTTGGGATTCTCATATACATGAGGACTACTTGTATGGGTAAGGGTGGCAAGATGGACATATATTAAGTGACTCTGACACATTATTCCCACCTTTCTTTCAAGCAAGAGTCTGTCAATCTGCCCAGAAGGACAATTTTTTAGAGAGTTTCTTCCAACATCTCAAAATGGATTATAATCAAAGTCTTGATATAACCTTAATAACTATAGCACGTGACGCCAAGCGCTTGCTCTGATAGTTGTGCAATATGTACTCTTTCCTCTGCATACAGTTCAGATGTGCAGATCTGATATTAACAGATAGTAATGGTTTGCTATGTTCAAATTGGTCCAAGAAAATTGATTTTACACGGCTTGAACTTCCGAAGTCGAAGTATTCCAAAGGGATGCTTCAGAAGTTTAGCACTGTGTCTTGGTAACGTTATTCAAGACTGCCAAGATCAGCAATTTGCATGTTAAAGACCACGTGGGCCTGATTCTGTGTTGTACCTTTTGTTTTGTGAAACGCTAGTGCAGTTGCACTAAGGATAAATTTGGTATCCTGGGTTCAGATTCAAAGTTTGGAAAGAATGAACAGCATTTCCCCCTTTAGTTACTAACAAAAAGGATGAAAAATTTGTTGAAAAAATTTTGCTGAAAAATTTGTCAGTTTTCACTATTCCGCTCTTGAAAATAGGCCTCTTCTCAGGCGCAGATTAGTTTTTTGTGCAAAATGGGACCATTCCAAATGAAGTTGGATATTGTATATTTAGATGTTAAGTTTTGAAATGACCATTTTGTCAAATTTTGCAGAAAAACTAAATCGGAAGCGAAGTTGCCCATAACAACAGTTTTATTGGAAATATTTAAATGAAAAATGTTCACCTTTCTTACCATTCTAATGTAGATTCACCTGCACTACCATATGTATCTTTAAAAAAAGGTTGTCTGCAAAATCGAATACCTAGCAAATTCAATCTATTTCATTTAACAAAAAGAAGCTTAAGAGAGGACTTGATTACAGTATAACTATTGGGAAGATTTCTTAGAGTTGAATGGTCTTTAATCTATCAGACAAAGGCATAACAAGATCCAATGGCTGGAATCCAATAGTTGGAAGCTGCAACCATATAAATTAAGGCTAGAGATAAGGCAAAATTTTTTTACAATGAAAGTATTTCCGCATTAGAACAGCTTATCCCCAGATTCTGGAAAAGACTAGAACTCAGCTTGGAAAAGAGACAACTAAGAGACGGATATGATAGAGGTCTATAAAATCATGAATGACTTGGAGAAAGTGATAAGGAAGTGTTATTAACCTCTTCACATAACACAAAAACTAGGAGTCATCCAATGAAATTAATAGGCAGCAGGTTTAAAACAAACACAAGGAAATACTTCTGCACACAATACAGTCAACCTGTGGAACTCATTGTCAGGGGATGTTGTGAAGGTCAAAATTATAACTGGTTTCAAGAAAGAATTAGGTAAATGTATGGAGGATAGGTCCATCAAGGGCTATTAGCCAAGATGATCTGGGATGCAACCCCATGATCTGGGTATCTTTAAGACTCTGGCAACCTGATGCTGGGACTGTGCGACAGGGGGTGTAGCACTATATAATCATCCATTTTGTTCATTCCCCCTGAAGCATCTGGCACTGGCCACTGTTGGAAGATAGGATACTGGGCTAGATGGACCATTGTTCTCACCCAATATGACCATTCTTATATTCATTGCTTGAAATCTTTAAACCAGGATTGGCTATTTTTCTAAAACAGATGCTCTAACTCGAGATATGAGCTTGATGCAGGAATTATTGCTGAAGTCCTTTAGTCTGTGATCTATTGGAGGTCAATCTAGATTATCATAATGGTCCCTTGTGGCTTGAAAATCTATGCTTCTAACAGAGAAAATTATATTTTAAAAAAAGTGTGCTGATGTCACCAGTGACATGCGTATGTTTCTCAGAATGGAGTTTTCCAAATAACTTAGTGTTCTGAATGAGTTTATTATGAAACACCAAACGAGGGTTGTTAATTTTCACACTCAGTAAAGAACAACTTCGATAGCATCTATCTTCATTCAACTTCCCTCTTTTCTCCAAACACTTGTTCATCACACTGAACACTCATTCCACTGAATGCTTCCTGCTTAAAGACAAGGCAACTTCTAGTCAATGTAACCATGTCCTGAGTAAGAATTCTGGTCATTTTAAAACTGTATCACTATAGCTGATTCAATTAAAAACTAGGACAGTATAGATGTTCCAATGAAGTGTCTGGGAAACTGGGAGACCATATGAAAAACCAGGACTGTCTGGGAAAAGAAAAGGGGTGGTGGTGGTGGGGAACGCATGGTTATTGTATCCAAATGACAAAATATTGCATGTACACCCAGGGGAGGCTAAGTAAGCAGAAATACAGAAGCTTTGTATATGGATGCCTCAGAATGTAAAGCCTTATTGAGAAATAGATATGCTGCTTTCTGTGCACCTCTATTTTAAAGGCAAAAACTAATATCCTCTAGCTTTTCATACGTGAAATGTAAAAACTGTTATAATATAGCCTGTGTTCATGTAGCACCCTCAGGCTTCTTAGATCTATGTCAAAGCAACTTGACTATTTGTCAAGGACTATATGCTATAATTGCAATCCCAGCACCAATTTCAATCCAGGGGCTGGCATGAAGCTATGGGGAAGGGAAGCTGTAGCACCCCAGGAGACACTGTGCCCCAAAGGTGGTCCTCTGAGGCATAATTCCTTCCATGGTCCCTCTTCCTTCAGGATGGATAGGGATAGTAACTGGCTGTTGATTTATACCAGCAGTGAATTACAACATTCCTATTCTAGCCTAGCTCTGCAGGTTTGTGGCAGGGAAGGCCCTGTCCATTTCTTGCCCCTACAGATTCACCTAGGGTCCAAGTTCCTAAGGGGGGTTTCTTACTCTTTCTTATTCCTCAGTATGGGTCTGTGGCTAATGACCAAATTACAATCTTGTTCTCAGGAGAACAGGGTGGTGATGTAGGCACCTTGTAACTTCACATATTTAATTAAAAACAGTTTTACATCTACATGTACTATTTGTATTATTTTATTAACAAGTGGCTATGTAAATGCTGGTGCCTAAATTAAGCTGTTAACATGTGTCCCTTTCCCTGGTTTAATACAGCCGTCACTACTTAAAGCCGTCATTAATGCATCTGTCTCATGAAACAAACCTAGGCTTCAGCGGAGGTAGAACTTATGCCTGGTGAGTGTTATTGCATTGAACCAGAGAGTGGTGGCCTGTATTCCGCTGTATTGCAGAGGAAACCGCGGTGTTTTCTGAATCACCAAGCACCATTTCCTCCAGTACCCCTGGTTTTTCCTGGAAATCTCACATTCAAGCATCATGCTCAATGTTGTTTAGTAGGTGAGAGCTGACGTGATCACAGCACAAGGTGCGATGGCTGCAGGCTGCACGAAGTGCTACATTGTTTATGTTTTTCTCCACACCATTCCAAGTCTGAAATGGAACGTTTTCATTTATTCTTTCAGTATAAACATCACGAGAGAGTATAGGCTTGAACAGGCTTCCCCAGGTCCATTTTCCATTTTCTTTTTCTCCTCGCTTTCAACCCATTTTTGCTTCCCTGATTCCAATTTTCATATTTGAAAACAACCACTGAGAGACTTTGAGTGGCATCAAAGGATAGTAGCTACTTAATGAGCTGAAAGCATTGATCCTCAGCAAGCCAAGTCATCACCAATGAATTGTATATCTAGCACCCTTGTGCTGCCCAGGATCAGACTGCTTTTTTCTCACATTGGAAAATGAACATTCCCATCTCTTTCTGCAGCTGCTTTTCCTGCATGGATGCACAATATAAGATCATGAGGCCACACAAACTTGGTTCTTTTTCAATCTATTTGTGATACTATAAAAATGATCGGATTTTGGGTGGATGGTTCTTCCTCACCCCCCCCTCCCCTGAACTGCTTTCTGTTTTAGTTTTCCATTAAATAAACTTAATTTTAGATGTGCCCATGGCAGAAAATTTTAGTGACATGTCGCTTCTGCTGCCAGAAGAGTTTTACCGTACTTTGCTTTCTAATCCCAGAAAGCTTTATACTAAGCTGAGAACATCTTTGGCTTAGTTTGGACAGACGTTGCTGGAAAAAGAACACAGAATGTCTGTTTTTAAAAATAGACATATCTATACTTCCAGAGACAGGTTCCGATCCCCTTACTTATGATGAGTGGCACTTTATGCCACAAATAGTCCCAGTGACTGTCATCACCAGAACAGAGAGGAAAAAGCAAGGTGTGCTCTCCTCTGAGAACAGCGATTATGATTTGGCCTGCCATTGACTAGGTCAGACCAGTATGAGAGGGAAAGATCCTTGTTTCCCACCCATCTCATATACCTGCCCAGGGATGGGGCACATGGAAACCCCAGTGAGAGGACAGGGAGGATCTAGGTAAGATATGGAAGACATCTTCCTATATTTTCATTGTCCACAAGAGTCAACGCATACAATCAATGACTATCTTTGAATGAAAGAGTATGGCCTTTGTTTCCTATGGACATTGCTGTTGCTTTAGTTATCCAAGCGTGTCTGTGGTGGTGGGGAGGATAGTGAGTCAGACAGAGAGAGAGAGAGCAAATTCTATGCAGCATGTACAGCACATTTATTAGCATGAGCCAAACTCAATATACCATACCCAGGCGATCTATCTGTCTCTTTATGTAGCTGAGCAAAGGTTATATTCAGCTGCTTCTTTACATGCAAACCGCATCTTCACAATAGCAGGTGGAACGGGCTCCATTTAAAATATAGTTTCTCATATTATAGGAAAACCCGATAGAATTTAATAGGGAGAAAACCAATAAGACTCTGCAGAAATGCAGCAAGCTTCTATAGAAATTACTACCAAAGCCTGTTGAATATAAAATGGAATGTTCTCTTTTCTGCAGAATTGTTAAACTTTCCTATAGAGTCTAATGGAGCAACTTCTCCCTCCTTTAGAATGCCCTAGGCTGGTTTAAACATTCTATTGTTCTTTATTGAATTCTGTAGAACTTTCCCAATAGAGATTGTTTTCATCTACATATCACTACTGATGGGCCTAAAATTAATCACCCATCCGCAATGGGAAAAAAACTGTGCTAGTAACATGTCTACTTTATAAACGTTGTAAGTTTGTAGCCAGCTTCTTCCCCAACTAAAAAATATATTTCCCCCCCAAATAACTTAATTAATACTGCCCCCAACCATTTCACCCAACTATATCTGTTCATTCCCTGCAATAACTTCTTTCTTTGCTATAGCAAGTATCTCTGCCTTCCAAAATCAATTCCACCTCGATCAATTCAGCCACCTAAAAACAACCCACGCTTCCCAGCAATCAATTGCCCCTCCACAAAGCAGTCTATTTGATCACTTATAATCTGCCCTCTCCTCCCACCCTGCAGGGTCCCTGTCCTGATTTTGCTGCTGTTACCCCAATTGCTGTTGCTGTCCTGAATTCTTGAACTCCCGTCTCCTGCTCCATTTGGGCACTGCCCACATGGTAGCAAGCAAGCTTTGTTGTGAATACTGGACGTGGCTCTGTCTCACACAGATGCACAGGGAGGTTAGCAGAATGCTTCATTTAGTGACCAAATGAGACATCTTCCTTGTTGTATATTTGTTTTTGTCCCAGTTCCCAAGGAGTTGGGTTTTTTAAAGCTCAATTAAGTTAAATTGATTGATTTTGTTTTTTAAAAAAAGCAGACACGTTCCATTAATTTATGATAGGACACATGCTTGTATTCCTCTCAAGGACACAGCTGGTCCTCCAGCTCAATCTCCCCCCCCCCCACCCCCAACCAAGTCCGTGCCCTCTTTATCTTTATCCCACTCCTTTATTTTTTCTTCTTTTCTGGTTCAGTGGCACAAGATGGCTTAAATACTAATCCCCCTTACAGTGAATTTTTTTTTTTAGTCTACCAGGTCATATCTTAACAGATCTCTGCTCGCCCCTGTTACCATTCCCAACTCAACCAGCAATAATGAGAAATCAAATCACAGCTGTTAGAGAGACGTAGGCGCTCTGGGGCTCTTCTCACTGCTACAGTAGAAGACAACTTCATCGCTTAGCCCTGGTTTCAGCCGTATTAGTTAACATATTCTCACGCTACCATGCTGGACTGCTCCTGGCAATGCCTTGTCGCTGTGGGTATAGTTGTGTTAGCCCATGGAGCAGAGCAATGACTGCAAATCATCCGACTGATTTGCTCCTCTATATGAGTTTCTCCGGCTAACTCTGCAGCACTTTATGACATCTGGCGAGTATAATAAATTCCTTCCAGCTCCGCTTGTGGAGGTGGACACTTTGCTGCTTTGGCTATTTGATTACCGTATACCCTTATGCAAATCTCGCCAATGTCTCTCTCTTTTCAGTCATTTCTTCATTTTCTGGATTCTGGGAGATGTTGCCCCTGGATTTCAGTTGCATTTTTCACAGTGTACAGCTTGGCATGCAATAGTCTTCCTGCCCATTTGGCGTTAAGCACAGAGCTGGATCTGGCATGTTACAGACAGAACAGTCATACAGTGGTAATTTTAAACTCTCAAAACGATTGAAGGTGGAGTGTGAAGGGTGTGTCTGAAAAAAATCTGTCTATTATCAAATGAGACAAATTCAGGTCCCAGATACATCACGTTAAACCTAGTGTAAATTCACTGACTCTACTGGTGAGAGAGCAGAATTTGTCTCAGTGCCTCCAAAATTTACCTTAGGGTGCCAAACTGCCAATAGTGAGAGCCTCTGTCGCTTCAAGCCATGTATAACATGTACCGGGAAGTGGGTTTTGAGCTGAATTAGTGCTTTGGTCTTGCTTCAGCAAGATGACATCAGAGAGATATCAATGGCAGGGTCTTTAGGGGCTTAAGACCTGGGCCCTGGCCAAAAAGGGGGGCCCAGGCTCCAGCCCCTAAAATTCCTGCAATAATCCAGCATCTGTCTGACAGCGCAGGGAGGGCTGGGGAGAGGAGGGGGGCCCTGGACCCAGAGCCCAGGTCCGGTGCTCCACTCCACCCCTGAGCCAGTTGCTCAGGGGGTGGGGCTGGCTGGCTTATGGCACGGCCTCCGCTGCTCTGGTATGGCCTTCCAAGGCCCGTGGCCCTGGGGGACTGCATCAGAGGCCCCCATGTCACATGCCAGCTGGTCCCCCCACCCCTTGGGGCAGACTGGCCAGAGCGTAGCTGAGGAGGGAGTGCCCTCTGGCCCGAGGGCCCCCCATTCATAGAATCATAGAATAATAGGGTTGGAAGGGACCTCACGAGGTCATCTAGTCCAAACCACTGCTAAAAAGCAGGACCACTCCCCCTAAATCACCCCAGCCAGGGTTTTGTCTAACCGAGCCTTAAAAAGCTCCAAAGATGGAGATTCTACCACCTCCCTAGATAGCCCATTCCAATTCTTCACCACCCTCCTAGTGAGAAAGTTTCTCCTAGTATCCAACCTTGACCTCCCCAGCTGAAATTTGAAACCATTGTTCCTTGTTCTGTCCTCTGTTACCCTCGAGAACAGCCTAGCTCCCTCCTCTTTGGAGCAACCCTTCAAGTAGTTGAAGGTTGCTATCAAATCTCCCCTCAATCTTCTCTTCTGTAGACTAAATAAGCCTAGTTCCTTCAGTCTCTCCTCATAAGTCATGTGCCCCAGCCCCCTAATCATTTTTGTTGCCCTCCGCTGGACTCTTTCTAATTTGTCCACATCCTTTCTGTAGTGGGGAGCCCAAAACTGGACACAGTATTCCAGATGCGGCCTCACCAGTGTCGAATAGAGGGGAATTATCACATCCCTCGATCTGCTGGCAATACTCCTACTGATGCAGCCTAATATGCCATTGGCCTTTCCCCCCAGCAAGACTATTGCATAGGTAAGAAATAGACCCAAGAGAAATGCCTTTTTTGAAAACAGCACTTCTTCTAAGGCAAAGTTTACCACCTGCAAAGAACCACCACAGGGCTCGCATTGCATACTTCGACAACTTAAGCTACTGATCCCTGGAAATGCAGGGGGGAGGTGAGAAGGAGGCAGAGGAAGGTGCCCTTAAAGTGGCAGACCACTACTGTCCCCAGTACCCTGACCTGAAGAAGAGCTTAGTGTAAGCTCAAAAGCTTGTCTCTCTCACCGAAAGAAGTTGGTCCAATAAAAGATATTACCTCACCCATCTTTTCTCCCAGTTACCCTGGATAGCCATAATATTGGTGCTTCAGGTTACTTGGCTGAAATCAAAGTATTGTAATAAGTCCATGGAGACCTAGATCTTCACAGCTGTGCCTCTTCTACACAGCCACATGCAGTAGTGATGAACAGAACCCACATCCACCTGCTCTGAAAGCACAGACTGCTACTCTAGACTCTTTGGCTATGTCTACACTGGCAAGTTAGTTCGAATTAAGGAGGCTTAATTCGAGCTAACTAAAGCCATGGCTACACTAGGCTTTAGTTAGTTCGAATTAAGGGCTTCCTTAATTCGAACTAAGAAGTTCAAATAGGGTATTCAAAGTAAGGGGGTAATTCAAACTAACTAGTTCGAATTAACCAATGTGGCCATGTTAATTCGAACTAATTTCTTAGTTCGAATTAACCGGCCATTGAAATGAATGGGGATTGCTAATTCGAACTAAGCAAGTGCTTGCTTAGTTCAAACTAACGTTCCAGTGTGGCCATGCTCGTTCAAATTAAGCTAATTCGAAGTAACTAAAATTAGTTCGAATTAGTTAGTTCGAACTAACTAATTCGAACGAATTTTAGTAAGTGTAGACATAACCTTTGGGTGCATCTACACTGGCAACTTAGGTTGGCTTAAGGACGCTTAAGTCGACCTACACAAAGCCGCATCACACACTGGGCTTTTATTAAGTTGACTTTAGCACTTCCTTAAGTTGACTTAATAACAGCTTAAGTCGAGTTAATAACACTACCTCTGAAGGTCGACTTAAGCCTTAAGTCAACTTCTTAAGTCTACTTAAAGCCAGTGTGGATGGGGAATAGCGCTAAGTCGACCTTATTAAGTCAATTTAAAGCCAGTGTGGACGGCTTTGTCTATTGTTAAGTTGGCTTAACAAGGTCAACTTAAGTTGACTTAAAGTGTAGCCACTCTGTTAAGTCGACTTAACAAGGTCAACTTAAAGTCGACCTTGTTAAGTTGACTTAACACAGTCAACTTAACTTTACAGGTGTAGACATAACCTTTTTGAGCCACTAGCAAGCTAAGGCATTTGACACGTAAACAGATATTTGAAGAGTTCTAGATCTATCTAGCAGTGGGGAGTGAATAGCCAGACTGCCAGATGCTTCTGAAGAAACTGTGAAATCTTTTTAATTGATGTAATATGATCATTATTGTTACAGCACTGGACATCGACTAAATGTTGATCAAGAAACTTGGACCTTAACAAAAAATAATTGTCTACTCCTGTACTTGACCACTGCAAGCTATCCAACCAAAGATTTGTCTGCAAGATACCTTAGTCACGCTTGCTGAGGTGTGAATTCTAATGCACTTAAGCATATTATGCACAAATTGGCTCGTGTGGATGTTGCTGGCATGCACAAATAGTTCCCTGGAATCAGACCCAGTGCCATATGACTCAGGGTACTACCCAACAGTGTGAACTCCAAATTTTTCACTTTACAAAAGACTGTTGTGACTGTTTTGGAGATAGAGTTTAGCATTTCCTTTCTGAGAACACGTGAGTATTTAAATATAAAACCGGGTATTCTTAAACCTTTGCATCTGTGATGATTAAGCACTTAGACATGCCTTGAAAGTGAAAAGGAAAGGAACATGTATACAATTAAATCAAAATTTGCTTCCAAGCTTGAACATGTGTCCATGAAAAAATTCATGTTTTTGCGGAGTTCCAGCTCTCACTTCAACGTTCAATGGTTCTGTAGAACTCTACACCCGAGGTAGGTCTATAAGGACAGTGGCAAAGAATAACATCTCAAGTTTACTAAAGATATAGCAAACATACTTTTGAAGGAAGATTCTAGTCCAGTGTTGTAACAACAAAAATCTTTCCCCCCAAAATAAGAAAAACCCGTATCATTATTTCTACAGTTAATGGCAATCTTCCTTTTACTTAAATGTACCTGTTTCTGAATCTGAAGATCATCAGTTCTGTTTTCAGTGAAGTATGTTTGTATTGTTAACAGCTGTATTTATACGGCCACAGATTCATTACCAGTCTTTTATTTTAGTTTTGAATATTTAGTTCCTCAATACAGAGATTTTTTTAAATTATTATTTGAGTGTACAGTGCCTTGCACAATGTAACCCTGATTCTTGGGGGTCTCTAGCAATGTTCCCTCTAAGGTTTGGCGGCTTGTGTGCAAAATTTTCAAGCCGTGTGCAAAACTTTTTCTGAATAAAATTTTTGTGTAAACTCACACGACAGAAATTATAGGCATTAATTGAAATGAAAGTAATTGTAAATAGAATTAATTAATTGTGTTTAATTGAATTTGAATGAATTTTGAATTGAAATTTAATTTTTAGAAAGGTTTTTATTTAAAATTAATTTTTAAAAGTTTTTTTAAAAAAGGAAGGAAGGAAGGAAGGAAGGAAGGAAGGAAGGAAGGAAGGAAGGAAGAGAAAAAAAGAGAGAAGGAAGGAAGAGAGAGAAAAAGGAAGGAAGAGAAAAAGAAAGAGAGAAGGAAAGAAGAGGAAAGAAGGAAGAGAAAGAAGAAAGAGGAAGGAAAGAAGAGAAAAAGAAAAAAGGAAAGAAAAAGGAAGACAAAAAAGGAAAAAGAGAAAGAAGGAAGAGAAAGAGAGGAAGAAAGAAAAAAGAAGGAAAGCAAAGGAGAGAAAGAAGGAAAGAAAAAGGAAGGGAGAAAGAAAAAAGAGAGAAGGAAGGAAGAGAAAGGGAGAGAAAGAAGGAAGGAAGAGAAAGGAAGAGAAAGAAGGAAGAAAAAGAAGAAAGGAAGAGAAAGAAAAAAGAAGGAAGAGAAAGAAGAAAGAGGAAGGAAAGAAGAGAAGGAAGAGAAAGGAAGGAAGCAAAGAAAGAGAGAAAGAAGGAAAGAAAGAGAGAAAAAAAAGAAGGAAGGAAGAGAGAAAGAAAAAGAGAAGGAAGAGAAAGGAAGGAAGCAAAGAAAGAGAGAAAGAAGGAAAGAAGATGAAACAGGAAGAGAAAGGAGGAAGGAAGGAAGAGGAAAGAAAGAAAGAAAAAAGAAGGAAGAGAAGAAAGAGGAAGGAAAGAAGAGAAAGAAAAAAAGAAGGAAAGAAAAAGGAAGACAAATAAGGAAAAAAGAGAAAGAAGGAAGAGAAAGGGAGGAAGAAAGAAAAAAGAAGGAAGGCAAGGAAGAGAAAGAAGGAAAGAAAAAGGAAAGCAAAGAAGAGAAAGAAAGAGAGAAGCCAAGGCCGCTGGCGGGGGAGGACCCTACCGCGGTCCTGGGAAGCCGCTGGTGGGGCGGAGCAGACCCCAGCCCTGGAGGCTGATCCCGGCACCGTGCTGGGAGGCCGAGGCCATCGGATGAGCCCGGCCCCAGGCTGGGAAGTCGAGGCGGTCAGCGGGCGGGAGCCCGGGAGCCCGCCGTGGCTGCAGTCACCCCGCTGCCCCGGCCGCGTGGGGCAGGCAGGCCCGGGCACCTGAGCCGAGCCTGAGCCTGCCTGTCCCACCCTGGGGACGGGGAGGGCCAGCCCAGAGGCCGGGCGCGGGCTGGGTCTGCCGCTGCAAAGCCGCAGCCCCGGGGGTCTGGAGGGAGCAGCGGGGGCTGCCGGGCTGCGCAGGGGTCCCTCAGTGCTGTGCAGGGGCTGCGCGGCCGCGCACCCGTGCAGCTTAGAGGGAACACTAGTCTCTAGTTGTTAATGCAATACAAATAATCAGTAATAACAACAACAGCAGAATCTCCATGAATATGGAAATGATTTGTAGGGAGCATCTGCTCCCAAAAGAGACAGTGGTAAGAGGGCTTGTGTTTTGGTTTTGCAAAATACCTTGTTCGAATTATTAAATTCTTTACCTCTTTTTCAGTGTCTGGACACCAGAGTGTCAGATATTCATATGATCACAAAAAATGCTCAGAAAAATCTAAAAGGCCACATCCTGAGATGGTATAAAATTCCACCAGCTGAAGATCTGGCCCCAATAGTTATTGCTTCCTTTTTCAAATTAAATTCCAAATACTTTTGAGGTGCCCGTGAACAAGTAAGTAGTCTGCTAAAATCTGTCACACTACTTTATCTTTCTGATTAAATTTTCTGTAGTATTTACCCTTTTCGGTTAGTTTATTATGATCAAAAGTACAACTCCATTTATAGATTAGCAGCTGTTGCTATTTTAAAAAGCTGCATTTGCTTATAGAAATTTTTGAGAGGTATGTTTAAATTACTGTCAATAAGATTACGATAACTCAGCAAAAGAAAAGTGAAACACAATGGCTGGTACAACTAAATGTAGCAGAGATGTGTAGAGAAATGAAAAGTTTCCATTTTCAGTATAAACATTACTCTAGAAATTATGGGTGCTCAGTAACCATTATGACACCTATCTAAATATAGGAAGCACAAATTGTTCATATTCACATTAAATCAGGATGAAAATCAGATACCAGAACCAGTCACTCAAATGTGATGATGAATAGTTTATAAGTAGACTGATGCATTCAATTTATTTATTGGGTTATAAATGACAGATCTCTTAAATATCAAAATATGGATCTCTGTTAATATCACCTATTTTTGAAAACCAGATTTGCAAGAAGTTGTGAAATTCACAAATTGACATTTTCTACATTTTCCCATAGAAAGTGAACCTGAATTATTCTGCACAGCATCAGTCTGCATTCTGCAACCTTTCATCTGATTAGTTAAGAAACATAGTAAGGGAATAAGGAAGATCTATAAGGAAGGTCAATATGTTTTCAGGATTGTCAGAGAGGTGAGTGAGTATAGTTACTGAATTGCCTTTCTAATTGTTTTTGTTTGTCTATTTTGTTTTTGTTCTTGCCTTTTTTATACAAAAACATCAAACAAAGATTCTTGTTAGGGTGGGGAAAAAAAGAAAAATGTTGTCTATCTATCTATCTATCTATCTATCTATCTATCTATCTATCTATCTATCTATCTATCTATCTATCTATCTATCTATCTAACAAATGTTATGTATATTTATCAGGTGCTTTTATGGTTCCCATTACCATAATATCACAATTCTTTAGACTCGTAGCACCCTTCCGAGATTTGGACACATTTTCATCCCAAGCTAACAGATGAGGGAACTCAGATACAAAAAGATTAAGCAGTTTCCCAAGGTCATACAGGAATTCCATGGTGGACCAGGGAATTGAACCCAGGTCTCTAGCTAGTGTGTTAACCACTGGAACATCCTTCCTTTCCGTTTGAAATCTGAGTTCTTGTCACATAAAATGTTTCTAACCCTGAGAAACCAAATCTCACAAAGAGGGTTTTATTTAAGAATGGTATATATCAATGGCATTTCTGTGAGATGGGGGTCATATTGGATGGCCCATTAGAGGGCTTACCTGACAATTTCTTACCTGACTTTAATCATCTTAAGGGTAAACATTTCTTTAAAAAAAAAAAAAAAAAAAAAAAAAAATGAAGGGGAAGAATTGCACAGGGTAATCCAATTGGGAATAACTAGGGCTAATAGGATGAAATTAACTATGGAAACCATTTCCCAAGGGTAGCCCAAAAAGTTCCACTTCATCACTTGTGGTCTTTTAAGAATGAATGGTCTTAAAACTATGCTCTGCACCCACAAGGTATTGGGAACTACAAGGACATTACTGGGTAAATTTCTGTGGCTTGTGTAATGGAGAAAGTTAAGGCAGATGACCATAGCAGTCAGTTTTGGTCTTAAAAAAAATCAATGAATCTATGAACACAAGATTATTTCAGAAGACAGTGGGCCAAATTCTATCCTCAGACAAACAAATACAACTCCCAGTAACTTTGGACTTAGATTCAGTCCCTTTAGCCCTGCTATGTAACTTTGCCCATTTGATCCTAACTATGCATTTAGAAGCCTAACTTTAGGCTCTGTTTTTTTTTTTTTTTAAAACATCTTCCATATTATCCTCTGACTAGACAGTAGTATCATGGCCAGATCTTCTGCTAGTGCAGCTTGGGTTAGATCCACTGAAATCAATGGAGAAACACTGATTTACATTAGCTCAATGCATATAAATACAGAAAAATAGAAGGGCAACAACAGAGATGCTTACATATTATAGTTACTGCAGACAGACTTTTGCAATTTACCAAGGATCTGAAATATTTCTTAACAAACAGGGAACATCAGGTACACCCTGCTTTAGCTGGGAAGCCTGGGGAACTGAAATATATAAAATGTAGTAGGGTCAGATCTAGGGCTGGTATAGATCAGAGTAGATCCAATAAATTAAAGGAGCTGTGCCAATTTACACCAGCTGAGGATCTGGCCATAGAGTCCAACTGCAGGTGGAAGGTGTTAATTAGTATTGGTGGTGTGATTAAAACAAACCAGAAGTGGGGAAAGGTGCACTGCTTTGGGGAGTGCTTTTAGGGGAAAAGCCAGGCATATTTTTCAGACCAGATTTCCACAGACTGTGGAGAATGTTAACATTCATGCCTCAGACAGTTAACTGTGGTAGTGTTTTCAGGAACTGGATAAAATCCACCAGATGAAAACAACTGCCAAATGCAAGTCTGAATAATATTCAAATTATAAGTGCTTTTAACATAAAATTTGAAGGAACAATGAAAATATATTCTGTGGCTTGAACAGGGTTATGCAATGGGCACGGGGATGTATTGTTTCAGAAATTATATGTGACTCAATGGGTGCATCTACACTTGTAAACTAAGTTGCTTAATTTACTCTGTGTCTACACTATACTTTCCTTTAGTCAACTTAAGCAGCTTAACTTAAGCAGGAAAAGTTAAGTCGACTTTATAAAACCTAGTTTTAAGTCAATTTTTGGCTTAAGTGGACTTTAGAAAGTCGACTTAAGCCAGTGTAGATGTGGAGTAGTCCTAAGTCAACTCTAAGTCGACTTAGGGCTCTCCAGGACTTCACCACTGCCCTCCCTGCCAGGGTGGCTGGCCCAAGGAGAGCCTGGCATGCCCCCTCACAGGGCAGGGCAGAGCCCTTCCCATCCTGCCCCTATGCCCTGCCAGGGTCCCTGTCCCCCTTTGCCCCAGGTACAATGGGGCAAAGGCTGAGCCCCCTGACACTTGGCAAGGGGTGCCCCCCCACCACCGTGGACCAGTCCCAAGTCCACCTAGCCCCTACAAGTCGACCTAGGCATCCAGTGTGGATGCTCTAGGTTGACTTTGCAGGGTCCCCCCAAAGTCTACTTAAAATTTATGTGTAGACATGCTACACACAGTCGACTTAAATTCACAAGTGTAGACATAGCCAATGTTAGTATAACAGACTGAGTACTTGACAACTAAGGGGGCCAGACAAGTGAAGGACAGCTGCTCATTTTTAATTTGTACCTATTTTCTACAGAAAATCATCATAAGCTCTTTGCACTGAGCAGTATGCAAACCCTTCATTCTCGGGATGCCTTAACATAGCAAGTTTGCCAGTAAAATACAATAACTCAAGAAATGGTAGCATCGACATGGAATCCTTTCCACTGATTGGCTGGACAAAAGTCGATGTGGCCTGGAAGACAATATCCAACTCCATTGCAAAACTAGACTGTCCGGTTGACTTTTGTCATGCTCATCCTAAGTGTAAATCAGAAAGGACAGCTTTAACAAGACCCATTTGTTCACCCTAAAATAAATATTTGGATGATGAGTCAGTTCCATCATCTCTGAGTAAAAAAAGACATTTCTGGAGGATTTTGCAGTGTGGCATGCTAACATAAGATCTGCCTGTCACTGATTGTGTTAAAGGCTACACATTAAAGGATTGTGGTTTACAGCTTTGGATATGTGTTCAAATGAATTGCCTGCTGTGAGGCTGAGAAAGACTGGAAGAAATCTTTTCAGAAACACTGAGCTGACCAATATCCACAGCTGATTTACAGTGAAGATGGCTTTGAGGAAATGGTTATGTTGTTGGACGTAGTAAGCAAAGGACAGGGGCACATAGATCAACAGACAACAGAATATCTCCTTTGACCTGTACACATTTTACCGTTTACTGCAATGAGTAGTAATGTGTAAGAGTCAAAATTCAGATGTCTTTCTGACCACTGGTCACTGAATCTCCTTCATTGCTTGATATGGAGATATGTTGTCTGTTGGTCTACGTGCCCCGTCCTTTGCTTACTGAAAAAGATTTCTTCCAGTCTTTCCCTGCTGTACAGCAGGAAATTCATTGTCCACAGTTAGGAGTTATGCTAAAGGGAGGTTGTAGGGAGAGATCAAGTTAGAAAGTCAATAAAATGACCAGAACATTTGTAGACATAAGAGAGACAAGCTGGGTGAAATAATATTTTTTATTGGACCAACTTCTGTTGGTGAAAGAGACAAGCTTTCAGACTAAAGAGAGTGCTTCAACAGGCATGTTGTCCAGTTTGTTGAAAAGACTTCACCCTGCTCCACTGAGGACTTCTGAACCCTAGTGCAATTATTTCCCTACCTACTATTTTGGCTAGGATTTTATGTCATACGACCTTCTGCTGTTCTGGGACTCCTGTTTAAAACATGACAAGGGTGAAAACCAAAACCTCAGATCCAGATATCCAACCTTCATGACTGACCCCTGTAACTATAGTTGGCAGAAACCCAACCCCAGATCTAAGTAACGACAAATCTAATAGCTTGGTTCAATGCCTGTTCAAACCATATGAAATTACACAGATGGATTTCACTTCAAAAGTGTGCATGTTGAGACTCTATTCACTCCTGAATTAAATCAGAGCTGTGCAAGACGTTTATACAAAAATCTATCCACATCCCCAGTTTTCAACTGAAAACAAGGGGAACGTGACTGGCTTCACCTGAGTTTCACTTTGAGATTTTAGGTAACTTAAACTCAAAACTCTAAATGAAATCCACTACATATGAACCTAATAGCAACAAAACAACAAAAAATTAAGATGTTTGCACAAAATGCCTCTGAAATGGCACATAGATGAATTTCGCACATAGATGAAATGTACAAAAGCTCTAGGAACATGTTTTCTCTTTTCAAAAGCTGTTTTCTAAATGTCAGTTTTATCGCCTTTTTTTAAAGAATCATTTATGACCATATGTGTTTTTATGATATTCACAACATGCTTGTGCCACACAAGATGCAAATATAATTTCCTGTTATTATGGCACAATGTGTGTGGCAGCAATGAGAGATGAGAGCCACAAAATAATGAAAAGTTACTCTCTCTATATATATATGCACAGAAAGGCAATCAAATTGTAGGGTAACCTAATGTTAGGCTCATACTCCCAATTCCCTAGAACTGCACATGTCCCATAAGGAACAGGCAAAATCCGGCCCAAAAGCACTTTCAAAATCTTCAGTGAGTGATTGATAGGATCTGTTTGTTAAGGAAGCCATTATTTTCACAGGCAAGCATAAGACTCATTCTCCATTATTTGGCACATTGTAGACTCAGTTACATATGTGATGGGAAGTGTTTTACACTCATTTGCGTACGTGTAAATTGGTGTATCTGTTGCAAAGCAGTGAAGAATGTGGCCTCATTTGAGACAGCCTCACATGTGGATTAGGTCTACTTACAGAAATCAGCTAAAGATGTGAAAGCTTAACTTCCTTGCTGCCAGGGGATGCATCTTGTTCCCAGAATTCCAGATAGAACTAGTGGTCCTGCAATGGCAATTCATGCATAAACGAGGCAGATGCTCCAAAGGAAAGATGGGAAGGAAGTGTGCAGAAAAAGCTGGTTCTTAAAAGGAAGAATCTTATGAGTTCATGCCTGAACTTCCTTTTGGCATGAGCCCAACATGTCAGCATTCTGATAGCCATCATGGCACTAATGCATGAAAACCATCCGTGCCGCAACTAGGGGTGAGGTGATGGCTGTTGCCTTTGGCAGGGGCATCACAAGGCAGAGCAGGGCTAGGTCTGAAGGGAAATTAGGTCCACTGGTACCTTTGTCAGAACTGTGCTGCTGCAGCGAATCAATCTTAGTAGCGTAGCTGAAGGTCTATGCCATGCTTTCCGTGAAGAAAAGTCTCAAGGGCTATGTCTATACTTGTACCTTTGGTCAACTTAACGACACTTAAGTCAACCCTACACAAAGCCGTGTCCACACCGGGCTCTTATTAAGTCGACTTAAGCGCTTCCTTAAGTCGACTTAATAACTACCACTCTTTAGGTAGACTTAATGCCTAAGTCGATTTGTTAAGTCGACTTAAAGCTGGTGTGGATGCCCTAAATCGACCTAATGCCCTAAGTCAACCTAACTGGCCTCCAGAAGGACGGATGGGCTAGGAAGAAGGGACCGCGGCTTGGGGAGATGGGGCTCGGGGAAGGGGATCCATGGCTGGGGAGATGGGTTGCTGGCTCCCTTGCAGCAGAGGAGCCCTAGCTGCACAGGAGCTGGCAACCCATCTCCCTAGCTGCAGCTCTTCCTTTCCCTGATCCCCATCTCCCCTGAGAACCATCTCCCCCAGGCTGTAGCTCCCTTCTCACCGGCCCCACCTCCCCCAGCCGCGGCTCTCCCCAGCCCGATCTTCCCTAGCTGCGGCTCTCCTCTGTCAACCTATCACCTGCCTATGTGGATGCAAGCAGTCGATTGGAGTATTCTGTGTAGATGCTCTAAGTCGACTTAACAAGGTCGATTTTAAGTCGACCTTGTTAAGTTGATTTAACAGAGTCGACTTAGCTTAACAAGTGTAGCCAAGGGGACTCTGAGCATCTCTCTACTGGTATTCTGATCTGATAAGCAAAAATGGTTTGTGTGGGTGTGTGAGAGAGCAGCCAGGTGAAAATGTCATGAATGTAAACCACAAACTATGCAGAGAGGGTGGATAACAAAAGTGAGGGAGAGGAGGTAGTGACAAGAGCTGGAAAAATGAAAAGGAGGAATAAGGGGCAGGAAGAAGTGGGTGGAGAGTTTAAAGATAGCTTGGAAAGGTGGCAGAGACAACGAGGAGTGTAAAACAATGGGAGGAGAAGTGTAGCAACCAGGTGTGTGTTCTAATTCCCACCCAGGTGCTAAGACATATACAGTCTTTTCTTAACATCATATTTTCAGTTCTAGCTATTTTTTTTAAAACAAATTTACATGCTGGTTTTAAAAAGGCATGCAAGTTAGAGTACCAACCAACAGGAGAAAATACATTTACGACTGTTAGTTATTGTTAGTGTTGTTACCACAGCACCAAGGAGCCCTGATCATAAATCAGGACCCCCACTGTGCTAGGTGCCGTACAACAGAACTTACCATCTATATATGAGACAGACAACAGGTGGATGCAGACAAACCAGGGAGTATCAGTGTGGGTCAGCATGACAGACAATGGTCCTAGCACACTAGCTGCCTACATTAGTTTTCCTCACTATGGCTATGTCTACACTTGCACTTTTGAGTCGACTTTAACTAAGTTGACTTAGTGTGTCTACACTTAAAATTAAAGTCAACTTAAAGGGGAACTTACAAAGTCGACCTAGAGCATCCACACTGGATGCTCTAGGTCGACTTTGTGGGGCTAGGACCACCTTAGGCAGGTCCACGGTGGCGGGAGGGGCACCCCCTGTGTACAATGGGGCAAAGGGGTACCGGGACCCTGGCAAGGCAGAGCCCTGTGTGTGATACTGTCTGGATTTAGGGAAGCATTTATGATATTATTTTCTATGGATATCTCATAAATGCTATAATCCATAGGAACTATGTCATGTTTGGTATCAATAGAAAAGTAGTAATTTGCTGGGAATGATTATATAGTTTATGTCTAGGAATTCTATTTTGATTAGAAGTTAAGAATTTGATGTTATATCCATACTTTAACTTGTGTCCTTCTGGACAAATGCCTTAGACAGGAGGGTGTGAACAACCATTGTCTCCTTAATGTTAAGGAATCTGCCAGGTGATATGGTCCCAGGGAGTAAACTGATGAGCCATTAAGGGCACAATGGTTGTATTCTTTATGTCCTTAATGGCTCATCAGGATACTCCCTGGGACCATTCTACCTGGAAAATTTTTTAAAAAGTCGAATTAAGCCTTAGGTCGAGTAGAAAGGTGGTTTAATAAAGTCGACTTAATTTTCATTAAGTCGACTTTATTTTGCTTAAATCGACTTAAGCAAGCTGTTTAAGTCGACTTAAGCAAAGTGTAGCGTAGACGCAGGGCACATTAAGTCGACTTAAGCCAAGCTTAAGTCGACTTAATTTACCAGTGTAGACGCAGCGTATGGGTGTGTCTACACTTACAAATTAAGTCGACTTAAGCTTGCTTAAGGCGACATAATTTAATCTGCGTCTACACTACATTTCCTTAAATTGACTTAAGTAGCAGCTTAAGTCAATTTAAGGAAAATTAAAGTCAACTTTATAAAACCTAGTATGAAGTCGACTTTACTGACTTTATTAAGTCGACTTAGCAGTGTAGACGCAGATTAGCCCTCAGTCGTCTTGAAGTCGACTTAAAGGGCTCCAGGGCTCCCCCACTGCCCTCCCTGCCATAGAGCCCTGCCCACCCTGCTCCTATGCCCTGCCAGTGTCCCTGTCCTGTTCAGCCCCCATTGTATCCAGGTAAAATGGGGCAAATGCTGAGCCCCCTGGCACTTGGCAAGGGGTGCCCCCCCGCCACCATGGACCAGTCCCAGGTCCACCTAGGCCCTACAAGTCAACTTAGACGACCAGTGTGGATGCTCTAAGTCGATTTGGCAGGGTGCCCTTTAAGTTGACTTAATTTTTGAGTGTAGACATGCTAAGTTGACTTAACAAAGTCGACTTTAAGTCGACTTATTTGACCAAGTGTAGACATAGCCTATGAGCCATAGGGTCCTCTGGATTGCATGCTATAGATATGACAGAAAAGTGGGTGTGTTTGGGGGTAGCGGGGCACTTCCAGTTCACAGAAACAGTACACCAGAGCTGAAAACCATTGACTGGCTATGAACCCTTGGGCCAATCCCTTCCCCCACACCATGGCTCTGTTTCCCTTTTTGCCTTTTATCTTGTTTATTTTGATTATAAACTCTTGAGGACATGGTTTGTCTCTTACTACATGTCTATACAGCCCCTAGCAAAACTGGAGCCCTAATGTCACCACGGACCTCTGCATTCTGTTGCAAATAGGGATTAATGATAAATAAAAGAGAGTTAGTGAATGGGACTCTGGCAAGAGCAGCTTGGAAAGATGCCCCCTATGCTATGTTTGTTATCAATGGGTGCATCTACACTTGTAAATTAAGTCGACTTAAGCTTACTTAAGTCGACTTAATTTACTCTGCATCTACACTATACTTTCCTTAAGGAAAATTAAGTCGACTTTGTTAAACCTAGTTTAAAGTCGACTTTAGGCTTAAGTCAAATTTCTAAAGTCGACTTAAGCCAGTGTGGACGGAGAGTAGCCCTAAGTCAACTCTAAGTTGACTTAGGGCTCTCCAGGACTCCCCCACTGCCCGTCCTGCTTTGCCCCATTGTACCAAGGTACAATGGGGCAAAGGCTGAGCTCCCTGGCACTTGGCAATGGGTTCCCCCCCTGCCACCGTGGACCTCTCCCAGGTCCACCTAGTTCCTACAAGTCAACCTAGGTGTCCAGTGTGGGCACTCTAGGTCGACTTTGTAAGTTCCCCCCTAAGTCGACTTAAAATTTAGGTGTGGACAGGCTAAGTCGACTTAGCTAAAGTCGACCTAAATTAACAAGTGTAGATATAGCCAATGAAACCAGAGGATATGCAGATACAGAGTGAAAAGCACTGGTGCATGGAGTTGTACCAGTGTAAAACTAGTGTAAATCTGACCCAATATCTATCACATTGTTCTATGGCAGGTTGGAAGATTTCTAGTCTTTCTGCCATTTTTCTAGATCCTACCCTCTGGTCTAAAGACTGCTAATGTGTGTTTAATTGATAGGCATGATTAACTGAATTTGTTGGAAACAATTTATCCCTGTGTTTCAGAAGCTTTCAAGCTGGATTGTTTTGATTTGTTTTTGGCCAGACTTGACCTGCAAGTTCTCAGCAATGATCCTTTCAACAATGATTTAACAATTGTAAAACTGTGCTTCCACCCTGGACACTTTCCAAAACAGGAAGAAACAAAAAAGGAACACACTTAGGCCCTGATACTGCATACACATAGACTTACATACAGTCACAGCTTTATTCATGTGAATAGTGCCATTGAATGCTATGCCACAGGCAAATTAAAACAACCGAGCTAAACGTTTGTAACACCTGAGATTAACAAATTGAATCTGAATGACTATGCTCTGGACTCTCAAGTAACCAGGAGAGTAACCTCATGTATTCTTATGTTAGCTGGCAAAATGCTGGGTAGCTAAGAGATGCCAGAGTGTGTCTTTTTCTGTGAATTATAGGGAAAGCCAATGGAGACATATTCTTACTGTTGTCTAACATTTTGCATTAAAAGACCCTGTTTTTAGCTGTTTATAATTTTGCCAAACTTAAATGGTTCAGGCTGAAATTTTTCCATGCCATTGGCTGTTTCTGGAAAGTTTCAGTTAAAATGGTGCAAGTATATCTGACAATGAGATGAAGGACTAATACATTGTTTCGCTGTGTTAAAAAATTCTTATAACTGTTTTACTGAGAAGCTATATAATTTCTCTTCTTTGGCGCAAGGACTTGAAATTTGGCCAGAGATTCACCACAATGTCAAGGATGTATCTTTTACCATCCTTATGAAAATCAACTAAAAGTTGGCCATACCCTTCTGAAAAATCTCAGTTTGCATGTCCTCAGTCATAAGGTGTTCTAGTTTGGCAGCTACGTTCTCCAAATATTTTGTCTGCAGTGAGCATTCTCCAAGGTTGTAGGTCTTGACCAAAACTTAATCTGCTATTGCTTCTTCAGGGAACCTGGGGGTTGCTGTGGCACTAGGTGTTGGAACTGAGAGAAGAATGACTGTCTCTTTCCTATGCTCTCAAAGCTCTTCTTGCTGACACCCGGCTGGATTCTGAGTCTAGGGAAGTAGAAGGAAAAACTGGGAGAGGAGCTGGAAGAGGAACAGGAGCTGGAGAAGAGCTGGGGAAAGCAGGGAAGGAAAGAAACTAAAACAGAAGTTAAGGGAAAAAAGGGAAGAAGATTGGGATAGGAGCTGGGGAGAAAGACTAGGTGGACAAGGGGAAGTGGGGAAGGAGCTGGGGTAAGGGAGGGAGACAGACTGGGACAAGAGCTGGGGAGGAGCAGGAAGACTGGAGGGTCTGGATAAGTGGGGTCAGGCTTGGGGAAAACAGCACCAGGGGGATCTGTAACCACTATAGCACAATTCCTTGAATTAGACCCAGGATTCTTGAATCTCTATTCTCCTCTGCTGTCTAGCAAATACCTATGAAATTCATTGGCAACACGTGTGTCTTTTACCCCTCTAGTTGTTGGGCCATATAGTGTTTAACCACTTAATACTGCTACCAGATACTCCATTAGCTTAAGTGGTGTAGGAACTGAGCTATGGATCTAAAAAACTTGTTGATGCCCCATGTGAAGTTCAATTAGTTCCATAAAATAGAAATTTTTGTTTTTTAATTAAAAACTTTTCATTTTTTCAATGTTGCACTGAATGAGGCAAGGTGTCGTGTGGAAAAAGCCGTCTTTGACAGATGACCACATGCTATCTCCTATTGCAGACACATAAGGGGGCCAAATTAAGGTTGTACAGGCATTTCCTAACTTTTGATTACTTAGTTTTGCAAATAAAGCATTCCTTTAACAAAGTATTTTTGGCTTTCTATTTTTTCCTATCTGCCAAATAATAGCAGGTGTTCAGGGTGCTACTCGTTGGCTTCCTAGTGGAGGAGAAATCACTGACGCAGAGTATAGGTCTAGTGTGAGTGTACCTTGTTTTATTTACACATATACTCCTGTCCTGGATCAGAGATGGTCCCAAATGGCATGCCGAACAACACCATCTTTCTGAAATATCATTCCAACATCACTGCCAGAGAAAAACTCTTCAAAAAGAATTGACTCCAGTCAGAGACCAAGGCAGAGAACAAATTCCTCTCCTACTCTGCCAGCACCTTTTATAACAAAACTAAAAGCAACACACAGCATGTCTCAAATGCTAAGAAAAAGAACTTGGAAAAGTATGTGTAACAGTACCACCTGGCATCCCCAGACAGAGTATATTCATGCATAAGAGGTAATTTAAAAGAACATTATTAAGGTTGCAAAGTCAAGAACAAAAACTTTAATAAATGCCAGCATCAGGTTGCCCATGTAACCTAATTCAGTACTCTGGTGTGTATGCACTGTCATACAATCTTCTATTACATGATTACATACTGATCCTCTTCCAATCACTTTCTCCCTACCCCTAGCATCCAGCTGCCCATCCTCACCCACATTTCCTCTGCCCACTGAGTCCCAGTCCTTGTCCCTATGTTTTTTGTCCAGCCTCAGCACTCTTTCCCCATACCCCCACCAATCTCTTTGCACAGCCAAATGGAGGGAGCCTGGGACTGGCTCCTAATTCCAGATTCCTTGTCTAACCCATCCTACTCTCCTCTGTCACCTGTATCTCAATTCAAGTTGGTTTTACCAGCTAGTCCCAGTCTCCCCTACAGTCCAACTCCCAGTCTTCATCTTCCCTCCTCAGCCAGCCTCTAATCTGAGTCTCTACCGCCCTGTGGTCCTAGTCCCTTGTCAATCCTTCCCATAGACCTAGCTCTTTCATCCTGCAAATCAGGTAGCTTCCATTTCCATGCTGCGTGGGTCCTTCATGGGGAGCATTGAAAGCCCAGGAGAAACAGCTTTCCTGCTTCCATTTTGGGTGCCCAGATGTGACCCCACTTACCGACAACTCTGGCTGGAGCTCTAGCACTGTGATCCACATGCTTTTTAGGTCACACCCTCTCTTGCCTCCTCCATAGCAGCCGGGGGCTGGGTCAGGACCAGTGACCAGGATCCATTCCAGGGGCCAAACCCCGGCTGAGGCTGGATTGTGGCAACTGGGGGCCACGTGGGGAACAGCAGCCTAGGCCACTACCAACTGGTGGCTGAGGCTCGGAGCAAAGCCAGGGGCCAAGCCGAGGAACTGTGACTGGCATTCAGGGGCTGGAAGAGGGGCTGGTACCTGAGGCTGGAGCCATGGTTAAGGGTAGGGGGTGACACAACCTCTTCCCCACCGTCCCATGGGGGCTGGCCCAGGCCTCTTCTGTGCCCCCCAACATTCCTCCACACACCCCTGAGTGGGAGGCCATACCCCATAGTTTGAAGACCTCTGCTAGCAATTCTCTATCAAGTATATGCAAACTTCAAGTCCCTGCTCCACAGCATGGGGGCCCTAGAGCTTCCCAAAGAAAAAGTCACCAGAAAGTTTTAGCATGGACAAAAATACCTCAGTTTTTTCTCTAACCTCATTCTTGGAAACAATCTAAACCATTTGGGTTACAATCTTCATAGAAAAAAAATGGCCTAAACAATTTAGGTCTGGAAAAGTTATAAACATTTTAAAATGGAAAGTGTCAGGCAAACTGAAAAAGGCAGCGGTACAAGTTTGTCTATTTATATACATGCACATGTGTACACACGCACACACACACAGATGATGTCTTGGTTTAAGTGAGATCTTGATTTAAAACCTTTAAAAAATAATATTTGGTGTAGGCGAGACATTCAAGGAAAGGAAGCAAGAACACAGAAGAGGTGCTGATTGGTAAATGTTATTAGTACTGGGGATGGGTCTGAACTCTATTCCATACAATCTTAGCCCTGGCATTCCCTGACTTTTGTTTCATCATGCATCCTTAACATAGGGAGCTTTTTAGTAGTGTTTCCTATACTTTTTGAAAGAAAGAAAAAGATGAGAAAGAAATTCCATAATTTGGACTGGCTGGAACTGTTTGGTTGAACACCACTTGTATGTTCCAGCCAAATCACCCTTGTAAATATGATAAATTGAATTGAGACACCCACACACGTTTAGTTGGAGAGCATAAAGTTAGGGGGGAAAGTATGGTCCTAAGGACAGAAGAAGTGGAAGGTGTGTACGCTAAGTGCTGACTAGGAAATGAAAGACTGAGTAGCATTAAACACTGATTGCTGATAGCATGGCAACTCTATTGACTTCAATGGAGTAAATGTCAGTGGGATTAGAAACAGCTGATCTTAATGGTGTGTCCATTTCTAATTGAAAATTTGAGGACAGGATGGTCTTCTGGAATAAGACTGAACTGAATTGACCCAATATTGAGGTGAAACCTGACCTGTCTCTGCCCTTTCTTTACCTACTTAATGAATAGAAAGGAGCTTTTAGGCTCTGCAACTGACAAATGACTAAAATTACACCACATAAATGTATTTTGAACAAGCTGCAAATCTCAGAAAGCTAAAATGAAGTATTTAAAATCCTTCTTATAAGTTCAGGTTTTAATAGAAGAGACTCTGTGACCTTCAGTGATACATACTGCTTATATATACACACCAAAAAAAAGTAGCTTCCACTTAAAATATTCATACCTCAGTTTGCAGACTTACACGTGTAGTAGTTAGGAAGCAAAAGATTCCAGAGGGCTTCAACTGCCTGATTTTAGCCTTTGTAGGAATTGCCCATTGAATAATAAATTTCCATGAATTATTTAATGATTTTACATGTAATGCACTGAATTACAATTCCCTCCTTGGTATGTGTTTTAAGTACATAACTTTATTACAGCTTCAGAAGGGAGATCTTGCTCCTTTCTTGTCATATTGCAGCTTGGCATATTATTCACAGTAGCCTCTGTGGAAGAGTGCTGACATATTTTTCTCACACATCTCTGAGGTCACAGGTTTAAATCCCAGTGGGGGCCAGGTGTAAGCTTCCTTCACCATCTGTGAATCCAAGATGAAATATTTCTGCTGCATTTGTAAAATGCATAAGCTTGTATTTGTAACAGAGAATGTGACTGAATGTCTTAGCAGTTTTTCTGCATGAGTATTTTCTGAACCTAGAGGTGCATTTGCAAAAACAGTGGTCCAATGGTTAAAGCAGGGACTTGCCAGACAGGAACCTTAAATTCTATTCTTAGGTCTTCTACTGACCTTGTACCTGACCCTGGAAAAATCAATTATCCGCACTGTGCTTCAGAGTATCCATCTGAAAAATGGGTATAACAATAATACAGCCACCTGCCTACCTCACATAGATGTAGTGATTAAATCTGGTTGAATTATATACACTGTGCATGACATTCATTTTGAATTTAGCACCTTTTTGTCTGTTCACAAATTGTAGACAATCCAGTCCTCCTAACTCTTACTCGTGTACTTATTGTACATCTTTGTCTTCCCTGTTATACAACAAAATAATTAAAAAATAGTCAATATTTTAAAGTAAATTTAATAAACCTGTTTTTAATAATTCTAATATTTTGCATTTATATACATTTGAGGAATTCAGAGTATCTGGGCCGATGGTTTGCCCCCACAGCAGTTTCTAATAATTTTAATGCATGTGATTTGTGTCAAGGTTTGAGTCTGCCTTCAAATTAGAGCTCTAAATCTGACATCAGCAATCTGTATCAGCCAAGACCAGCTCTTCAACTAACTATTTTTAATCTTGCACTGCCCCTGTGATCAGCTGATTTCAGGTAAACAAATTAGCCTCAATATTTATTTAACTCTCCTTTTTTAAAGGTACTGTGAAGAAAATATGTTGAATTTTGCTTTTTATAAACACCTTGGAGTTACACCAGGGATAGATTTGTCCTATTGTTTTATAATCAATGGGCCAGTTTCAGCCCTGGTGGAAATGGGTACAACCCCCATTGCAGTAAGTTGCAGTTGCACTTATTTACACTTGGCCTGAAACTCGACTGAGACATCAGTTACATATTTATAAATAATAAGCAGAAGGATTTTTTCCAAATGTGTGTAGCATAATGTTGTCCTAATTTAAGAGCTTTTGTATTTCCTCATAAAGAGCAGTAGAACAAGAGGATTAAGGGGGAAACTCTTTGAAAATTAGAGCCCCTGTTATTGCTTCTTGATGGACTAACAATTCAGATCTAATTGATCACTGCATTAATTACACATAATCTCTGTGTACTAGGGTAGCCTTGTGGGATATTTCTAATCAAATTAAAACTAATTCAAAGCAATCTGAGATTACAGAATGTTTTGTCTCTATTTTAGAACGGGGAGTCAGGGGATATGAAATGCATATTACATCTTGATTTGAGTGCACGCACTGTAAAAAGGCCGTTAATATAATCACTTCCACGGAGTGGTGATTATGAGTACAGTACCCTGATAGCAGGCAAGCTCACAGAAAGGGATTTTTTTTTGTTTTAAAGAATTAAACTGGCAATGTAGAAAAGCTGCAAAGCTCAAATTTCAGCATAAAAACAAACACCTTACATGACTATTTTAAAAAATAAAAGACCTCAAATGCTACCCCACTGAAGAGAATGCCTTTTCTAGGCCCCAGTTTAGCTAAAATTTAAATATGTGCTTAAACCCCTATTCAGCAAAGCATTTGTGTGTGTGCTTAATTTTAAGCATGTACATAAATCTATTGAAGTCAGTAATTAAGCCCATGTTTTGCTGAAGAAGGTAGGACTGTTAAATTAATGATTTAATGCTATACATGAGGCCAGGGGTCTTTGAGAGGTAAGTATTAAATTTTTTTCCACTAAATACTTAAATATATGTTTTGGTTTATTTTTGAAGTTCCAAAGGGTTAGTTCCAAAGCATGTTAGTCTAGGTCACCAAAACAAACATGGAGTCCTGTGGCACTTTTAAAGACTAACAAATGTATTTATCTCATGAGCTTTCGTGGGAGAAAATCCCACTTTGTCTGATGAAGTGGAATTTTCTGCCACAAAAGCTCACAGGATAAATAAATTTGTTTGTCTTTAAAAGTGCCACAGGCTTCCTCGTTTGATTTATTTTTGTTGACACGGCGATGCTTTTAATTTAAATATGCCTATCCCTAAAAGTTTTTTTTTATTATTGCAGATGAAAAAGTAGCACACTAGCCTGCCTTATGACTTAAGCTGGAAGAATCCAAATATAAGCAGCAAAATAAAAGACAGTGGGCTAGGTCTTCATCTGATGTAAGTCAACATAGAGTTATTGATGTCACTCTGTTGAAAATCTAGCCTTTTATATCTAGTTGAGTCAGACACTCATGAATAACCAAGTTTCGATCTTAGTTATGGACTCAGGTCCTTTATTAAATGCCTGACAATCAAATGCCAAATTCAGGGAGTGACAAAAAAGCCCTATTACCACCATAAAAACTTTCTACAGAGTCTCCTGTTTCTTTATTATGCCTCATTATTAAATAATGAACAGGTGAGAACATTTGAATATTTCCCAGTCTCATCTGTTCCCCTCATTTGACCAATGTGTGGTAGAAACCAGGGGCAAGAACTAAAATGTGATCTTCCACCTGCTTACTGGAGTTGCTAACTTCTACACCTCTGGAAAGGGACCCCACAAAACTCCCAGAGCTTGTTTATTTTAGTAAGTTAGGCTAATTATAATGCAACTGCTTTACACTCACATATCTCAAAGAGACACCTGTTCCTCGGCTCCTGCTGGCATCTCAGATCAGTCCTAAAATATCTTAAACAGTGCATAGAAAATGTGGCAATTAATTAATTTGGCATTCTCAAATTAGTTGTTCTATGTATATAAGTAAAGCCCACTGCAGGACAGGCAATGCTTAGCTTAAAACATTCTGCACTCCCTTACACCTGTAGGGTGTAGCTCTGTGCACTTCAGAGAAGCCAATCCTGGTTTACAATCATGTAAGATAAGATGAAATCAGGCCCTTCCCATGATGCTCAGGACCACAACCTAGAAATGGGGTCAGAGGAGGTGGGATACTTCTTGTATATTGAGCACATGTTTTGATATGATTGATATGATATGCTATGATTCTATGATATGCCTAAGAAAGAACTTTCTTTTCCAGACCTGCAGAAGTTGCCAGTCTTCTCACAGATGGTATTATTGAGTTTACAAGGCCAGAAACTCTCCTTTGACCTAAAGCTGTTAAAATCTTTGAAAATCGTGAGTAAGTGGGTTGCTGTATGTTTAGAATAATAGAACACGTTGGAAACTTCAATAAAAAAGTGGTTTATTGATTCTAATTAAATCTCTTTTAAATGTATAGCAGACACCAATTCCTGTTAACTTTAATTTAGGACTGACATTTACATGCTGTCTAAGAAGTGGGAATTCAGAATGGACAATTCATTTTAATTTTGGTGAAAAATATCATTTAAATGTCAGAAAACTGCATATTTAACATTTTCAGTAATTAAGTGACTTTAATTTAATAATAAATCTTTGTCTTTATCTATTTACACTCTTTCCTCTGTCCTGGTTAGCACTTTCTACAGTGATTCAGCTATTACTACTAATTACTTCTTTTCAAGTGTAAATATATTTTAATACTTTTTTCAGTCTGGGTAGCACGTTTACTATTTACCTGATTAAACCTGTTTATTATTTAACTGATTAACCTGTTTCATGAAATCTGTAATTTGGGGGCTTCTTTTCTATGAGATAAGTTTTTATTTATACCTTGAAAGAGCAGACACAAGTCTAGACTATTCGATCTGTATCTGATTCTGGTGTAAATTTCTCTACAAAGCACCACCTGGAATGGTTTTCATTTAAACAGAAAGAAAATACAAGCATAAGAAAATCTAGTCACCTTAAAATATTGTTTAAAATATTTTTTTGGTAACTCTTCAAGTTTTGGGCACTATGTGCATCCAATCTATAACCTCTCACTAAAAACATCTCAATTTTCAAGAGAGTTCAGATTCAGATGCCCAGAACAAAATATATTTTGAATATTTTGTCTATGTCTGCTGGACCTTAAATAATTTTCCTCCTTTATCATTTTCCTGACTCCTCCTTCTCTGTTAAAGCCAAGGGGTATGTCTGCACTAGCAATTTAGGTCAACTTAAGAACCCTTAAATCGACCTAAATTACTCCCTGTCTACACCAGACTCTCATTAAGTCGACTTAAGAAAGTCCTTAAGTCATCTTAATGAAAGCTTAAGTCGACTTAATAAGAATCACCCATTAGGTTGACTTAAGCCTTAAGTCAAATCCTTAAGTCAATTTAAGGACAGTCTGGCCATGGAGTAACCCTTAAGTCGAATTTATTAAGTCGACTTAAGGGTGGTTAGGTCGACTTAACAAAAGTGGACTGATGCCGTAGTTCTCACTTAGAAAAGTCCTCCTTTGGAGCAAATACTCAAAAATGTTCCTAATTTTGAGCAGAAACCTCAATATTTTTAAAATATAAACTTGGAAGAAAATAAATTTGCACACTGAAACAAAAAATTCAAACTTTATTTTTTCAGTGCAAAACCAGCTATTGTATGTGAAAAGAGCAAAGAACATCTTGTCTGGGCCAGAAAGTGTCCTAAAGGGACATTAAGAATATTTTTTCTGGTTAAATTTTGCAAAAAATAATTTAATGGATGTTTACTCAGCTGTAAACTTTACCTTGATTTTAACAAACATTTCTGCCCTAGGCCAAATGCAACCATATAGGGCAGGTCCCCAGAGGGTATAAATCAGCCAGTTTATGCCAGCTGGTATCTGACCCCCTCCTACAAGTTCAACCCTCCATTTTCATTCCAGGTGATCCATTCATCACCATTGGGACTACCATTCATCATCAAGACAATCTATTGAACAGTTCTTATTCTATGTGACTTGACCAGTTAACAGGAACCTGAAATTCTTTAGTCATCATATACACTTCACCTTGGTTTGCTTTCTTGTCTTGCATGCATACATCTTAAAATGCTTTGATGTCCAACTTTTAGCTGCTGCTGCTGTATCCTTTTGCTGAGTGCTCAGGTTTTTGCTCCATATGTTATGGCTGGAAGTCTACATGTGTCAAAACCCTTTTTAAGCAGAGTTAGCTTAATGATACCTATTATTTAGGAACTGTAAATCAGTTTAATGTTTTAATTAAGCCATTCTGTAGATTCAGACACACAGTGTACTGGAACCCTCATGACCATATGGATGGGCAGTGGGAAGTTTTGAGCATGGCGCACTGGGATTTAACCATATGACTTCCATTAGCAAATCTGAAAAGCAGGAAATACACCTCTGCCCCCTTAATCTGACACACTGCATAGCTAACAAAAAACGTATGGAAAGCAAAACATTTCAAGTACTTGAAATAGCTGAGTAGCAGAGGGGAATGCAGTCCTAAAATGGCACTATCAATTCTAGAGGAATAATTGAACCTTATAGCCTGAATCCATTCCATCCTGGCCTGAAGTCCTGTCGGAGCTCACAAGAATTTGGGCCTGGTCAGTATTTGAATAAGAAATCCTTCCCTGCCACCAAATAAACAAAACAAAACAAGAAATGGGGTTGGTTCTTCAGAAGCTGGTGTGGGGCACAAAGTCCTTAATCTGCATTCTATTCCTGTAAGAATGGCAATTGACAGCTCAGTTGCTCCATGGCAGCTAGGCTATGTCTACACTTGGCCAAATAAGTCGACTTAGCATGTCTGCACTCAAAAATTAAGTCGACTTAAAGGGGACACTGCCAAATCGACTTAGAGCGTCCACACTGGATGCTTAAGTCGACTTGTAGGGGCTAGGTGGACCTGGGACTGGTCCATGGTGGCAGGGGGAGCACCCCTTGCCAAGTGCCAAGGGGCTCAGCATTTGCCCCATTGTACCTGGGTACAATGGGGGCTGAGCAGGACAGGGAAACTGGCAGGGCATAGGAGCAGGGTGGGCAGGGCTCTGTCCTGCCCTGTGGTGGGAGCACGCCAGGCTCTGGCTGTGCCAGCCACCCTGGCAGGGAGGGCAGTGGGGAGCCCTGGAGCCCTTTAAGTCGAGTTAAAGTCGATTTAGGGCTAATCTGCATCTACACTGGCTAAGTCAACTTAATAAAGTCGACTTAGCCAGTAAAGTCGACTTTATACTATGTTTTACAAAATTGACTTTAATTGTCCTTTAGTCGATTTAAGCTGCTGCTTAAATTGACTTAAGGAAAATATAGAGTAGACGCAGATTAAATTAAGTCAATTTAAGTAAGCTTAAATCGACTTAATTTGTAAGTGTAGATGCACCCCCTAGGGAATGGTGCTGAAAGTGGCAGGCATGTGACGAGGTGAGATATGGGGAAGCTCTGAGGAAGCTTCTTAAACTCATTGTTTCATTTAACATTTCGTAGTGTAAAGCAATACACACAAATAACTCTGCTTATTTGCTTAAAGGAACTAGGGTATATTATTATTAACATTTTTATGGCAATTGCGCCTTAAGTCCTCAACCAGGTCAGAATCCCATCATGCTAGCACTATGCAGATATACTGTGAAAATAGTCCCTGACCCAAAGAGCCTATGACCACCATCTAGGCTAACATAACAGCAGCTGAACCAGGGACTTCCACATCTAAAGAGCATGAACTACTATATAGCTTGAACTAAAGTGCCCTAAGAGGGGAGTTGTGATAAGTCATATCCCATCAGGGCAGGAGTCCTGTAAAATACACTCATCAATGTGTTACACTTGTAGTCTAAAATACAAGGTTTAACAAGTGGATAAGACCAGGGAACAATTTTATGTTGGGGGTTCTGTTGACAGAAATGATGTATTTGGTGTTTGTTATCAATCAGTAGAAGCAATCATGTTGTCACCTCATTAGCCACCATTGAATCAGACTGATATAAGGTTTGGGTTCACTTCAAGAAATGACAGATGTTTTGAAGTTATTCACTGATCCCCAGTTTTAATCCCACAAAATAAATGTTTATTCTCATGTGAAGACTATGAGGGATTCTTTTACCTGAGCATAGCTGTGGAAATATCTGGCCAAATTTCTGCTGTAGCCAAGGTGAAAGGGGAAACAGGAACATTGCCTAGTATGTTCATTGTTCCACAAATCCCACCAGCCAGGGAAGAAGTCCCTGGGACTTGTCCATTGGGCAAGGGAATAGATGGGGATAGGGCTATGTCTATTTAGTATCATGATGCATTTTCCATCACAAGGGCAGGCTTTCCTGAGCTCTAAATGGAATCTTGCTTGGGACTTCCCAGGGTTGAACCAGGACATTTTTCCTACTACAAATTCTTGCATTGGAGGGAAGGATCTGGCATGGTTGTCTATTATTTTGTCAGTGGTCACTTAAATAAATTAATAAAAATTAATTCTTTGTGCCCTGTGAGGAAGGGCCAAAGAAGTACTGTTTGGTTTCTCATCCAGATGAGGGTTAGTTTAGGGCAGTGGTTTTCAAACTTTTTTTCTTAGGACACAGTTGAAAAAAAAATCATTTATGTCCACAACCCAACAATTACATCTTTGAGCAATGCATTCCAGTCTTTTGGTGGTGGAAGGAGGGGGTGCCATGACCCAGTGCTTGTTGGTCTGCGACCCAGCACTGGGTCCCAACCCAAAGTTTGAAAACCACTGCTTTAGGATACATTGCCAGCTTTCAAAGGTTGACAAGGGTTTTGCCATTCACATGGTAAAGCAGCCATTTTAAAATCATGCAAGTAATAGCTTTATATCATACTATACCGTCATATATTTTTCAGTCTTGGGAATGTAGATCTGGAAGGGATTTCAAGAGCTCTTTTAGTCGATTCCCCTAATGCAGAGGCAGGATTAAATATAGCTAGAACATCCCTGGCAGTTGCTTTTTTTAACCTATTCTTGAAAATCTCCAGTGATGAGGATTCCACATATATATTCTAGTCCAATAGCTCTGTTGTAAATGAGTGATCCCATTAAATTAATAAAATGATTGTAATGAAATGGTTACTCCTGAGTAACATTTCATGTAAAACTAGATTGAAATCTCCTTTAATTGTTTGAGTGTGAATGGATCATTCGACCACGTTGTCTAGGGATTTGCAATAAAATAAGACTATTGCAAGGGTGGGGAACTTTAAGGTGCTAAAATACGGATTTTTTTCTCATTTCATTCTAAATGAAATAGCAAGGTTTTTCAATCCAAAGTAAAAGCAGTCACCAGAGCACTAATGGGGATTGAAATGTTTAATATGAGTGCTGATCTTTTAGGGTCATATCCTTAAATCAATTGTAGTTGAGATTGCTTAGATCCTCATAGGATGGGCTACTAAAGAAATCAAAAGCAACTTTCTAACTGCTGGTAGGACTACCAGCTACTCTGGAGCTATGACATTATTTGCTGTGTTATTTTTACTAAGTGTCTTAAATGGAACAAGGAAACCTAGTGAATGTGTATAAACATCATTGCAAATATTGATTAGAATTAATCCTTTACTACAACTGGTGGTAATGTTTTGCAATCTGAAATTTCTATGGCATTAACAAAATTTTGGATTCCAGTTTTTAAAAATGGGGGGAGTAGGTGCAATTATCTCCATCTGACAGTGGGGATAACTGAAGCACAGAGATGTTAAGTGGCATAGCAGAGGTTATGTGCATAATCTAACATAGATGGGCAAAAAATAATTATCTTAATTTTTCAAACATGTACTTATCCAGTAGACACTGTATTCCTCTTTGAGCTTTGTAATTAATAGCATCCTTTGAAAAGAATCAGTGTTTGATATCTAACTTGCTGAAGTATAAAGATATGCATATTTTAAATGTAATATCAAATCATTTTAAGATAAGAATCTGTTTCAAAATAGGATAAGGGAACATTTCAGATTGCTTGTCTGTAGTGTTGGATATATAAAAATAACCAGTACTAAAATTTGTGTCAAAAACATTTCAGATAACTTGTCTTTATTATAGGATATAACCAGTCTCAGATATTAAGCTGGACTCATTCAAGGAAAACTTGTACTTAACAACAGATGTTTCTAAACATTTGGGTTTATTTTTTATGAAGGTTTTACAAGAATCAATTCCTATTTATAAGTCTTTTTTTTTTCCTGAGGACAGAAGAAGATTTGGAGAGCTCTTTCTGGTGTTCTGTTTGCTTTTTAAAAACACTACTATTTTATGTTAGCTACAGCTTTTACAGATATACTAGCTATCACATTTCACCAACCACTACTTCTGCTACATTATATGTGAAATACTGGAACAGGAAGGCTGAAAGTTGATAGATTTACTGGTCACAAGGTACAGAAAGAGAAAGTATCTCCATCGCTAGCAGTAGAACATTGGAGGAAGGTGACTGTTTCCAAAGCAAATCAAGGAAAGAATCTAAGGAGAAAATTATTGGATTGCAGGGTGTAGTCTCCTGAGCCATTCCCAACCCACATGCCACTCTATAGGTTAGGATGTTGATCCTGACAGGTGCTGAAACTAACTGGAGCTGAGACCTTCAGCATCCAGCAGGAGATGCTCAACATCTCATATCAGACTGTCAATTCTACACTAGACTGCACCAGTACAATATTAGGACAACAGAGGGATAGGAAGCTGTAGAGTGTGAAGATCCAAACAATGTTCCCCAGATAAATTCTAACTAAAACTGTAGGTAGGGTCCATTAATTCATTAAGCACACCCACAGATAAATTCCTCTCTCAAGCACAGTGTAACCATTCTACCAAACATTGTCGGCAGCAGGTTCAAATGTCTAGAGGTTATTTTAAAAAAAACTTAAATAACATCACCTTAAGCTCCCACCCAAATATCCCCAAATGGTACCCTAAGGGGTAGGCTCGCATTTGGATTTACCAGACACAGTCAGAGACCATTTAAAGTATTTATTGAATGCCAGGATGAGTAAATAAATCCTTAAGCAAGCAAAGAACACTATGGAGAGAAGCTTACATCCTTTCAGCAGTCAGGAACCTCCTAGACAACTGCGGATGACCCCAAGGAAGGTTCTGAGGCATCTTGTTTTTACAGCAAAGGTTCTTTCTTTGGTCCTGCAGTGAAGTCCAAACATTCCCAGGGGCTATGCTAACAAATAGCATTTTAGGAGAAGGCAGGGTAACCAAGCCCGCTTTCCCATCACACGCATGGGGCCAAGGCCGAGGTAGCTTGAAGAAACAGATTTTTAAAAAGTACATCACAGCCAAGTCTTGCAAAACAGCAAAAAACAGCAACACACCTTATATCAGGCCCCAGCCGATTTACACAGGAGACTGGCTTTAGCTGGTGCTTTGGGGAGGAAGGCCACCATCAGTTTACGGTGGGGTCACTCAAGGGGGGGGGGGGAGAGGAGTGTGTGCCACTACCTCTCCGTCACAAAATTTTCTGCTTTAGCCCTACAACTATCTATGCTGTCCTGCGTGCCCTTGACAGACAAAACTTCCCCACTCAGAAGCACTGAATCCAGGTGTTTAAGACAAAGACAACTTTACTGGGTGAGAATTAAACTTGAAAAAATCAAGCAATTAATAGATTAACAGTTTCTATTAGGCACGATTCTCCAGGGAGTCTTCACAATAGTCCAAACCTGCATCCTCCTCTTACAATTGTGAGTGGTTAAGACACTTGTGAATGATTAATGCAGTCTCTCCTCTCCACTTCCCCACTCACTGTTTGTCATCCAGGATTGGTGGAGACCAAGAATTGTGGCAGGTCAGTCCCCAGCCCCTCAGAAAATTGCTACCTGGGTTGCTCTGGGGCTCTACCACATGACCCAGCTCAAGTGTTTTCATCTTTGAGTTCTGGGTAGGGAGGCATGCACCATAGTCCTGTAGGTAGGCTGCTGCTCTCTGCAGCTTCAGCCCAAGCCACCTCAGCAGTATCACCTGCCTCAGTTCAGCCTGCCACCTCAAAAATACATGTCTCGAACCTGCCTCTATGCTGGGTCTTCAGAGAAGGATCAATGGTGTTTAGGACCCTTAACAGCGTCCTTGCCACTAGAGAGGCACGCCTAGCAGAAGATACGAGCCCTTTCCCTCTCCCACCCCCTCCTCAGCCCGAAAGCCCTGTCCAGGTTCCCTTACTCAACTGTGCTTGGATGCAGTCTCTGTCAGGGTGACCTCTCATGCCAGACGTTTGGTGCAGTTTTCACTTTCCGACAGGGATAATGGTGTTGCCCTTTTTCGACGTGAGCAGCTAGTCAAAGACTGGGGCCCTTAGGGTATTTCAGCTGGTAGTAGAAACTGGTGTTAGGTATTTCTTTGATGCTGCTTTGTTTGTTTACAAGAAATGTATGAAATCCGGTGTTTCTCAGCGCAGCAGGAAACTAATTGCAAGAAAGAGCTTACTTTTATCCACAACATCAAAAGCACTCTTTTAGCCTGCACCCCTACCCAAAAATTCTCCTCAGATTTCTTCCAGGGTCAGCCACAGTGTTTCAGGAGCTCAGCCAAAAGCTCCTGGGTGGGTTTACACACACTTTTTGCCTTAGGTGGTGGCTCATGTTTACAGTTACATGTTAACTGAAGGGTGAGTTCACATCTACCAATCTCTATGGTAGATCCCCACCCACTCAACTACAATGCCCCAAACTGAAATGTCACATAACTGAAAGGCAAATGAGGCCTGGCCCATTCCATCATTCCTTCTTGGTCTCCAATATGCTGGCAGAGAGCTTGCCTTCCTATGCAGTCTCTGAACACTTGGAGTTTTCAAACAGCTCTGGACTGCTCTTCTTCCTGTTAGCCAACATGTGTCAGAAGTGAGCTCCCTGCTCTCTAGGGCTTCAGGTCATATGGACTACAAGACTTTTGAGACAAGTCTGAGACTCCCTGAAATGCACTAGGGTCTTTGCTTTTGCTATGGATTTTCTATGGAAGGTGCTCAGACACTAGAGGAAGGTACTCAGACACTGGAGGATGAACCTTAAGATAGATAGTCTGCTTTGGACAGTTATCAGTTAGTCTGAAACATAGTTATATATGGGATTGGGCACAATGCTTAAGAACCATGCAATGCCATGGGAACTTTGCTCCCCAAACCTCAGGCCAGAGCTCAGGCCCTAACAGCGATGCATGCAAGACTGTTTCTATATCCTGCGGAGCTGGGACTGTTCACATCCCCTAACCAGAGGCCAGGCTCAGAGGCAGATAATTAAACAAGACAATCTGGCTTCTTTCATAGCTGGCAGCATGCGCACACATGCAGTTACTATATATATATATAGCATTGGAATGGGCTATCTAGGGAGGTGGTAGAATCTTCATCTTTGGAGATTTTTAAGGCTCGGTTAGACAAAACTCTGGCTGGGATAATTTAGGGGGAGTGGTCCTGCTTTTTAGCAGGGGGTTGGACTAGATGACCTTGTGAGGTCCCTTCCAACCCTATTATTCTATGATTCTATGATATATAAGGTGATGAGAGAAAGTTCCATTGAAATCTGACCCCAGGGCAATAATATTATCATAGGTTAATTTTTTAACATTTTCTCAGTCAACAATGTCTCAGTCAAATCTTGACAAAAGGAGTTGGGGGAGGAAAAGGTTTAAAATATCCTAAAAAAATCCCTAACCTTGTCAACATATCTTCTCTTAACTAATTCCATAAAATCTCTCATACTGAGAGAATCAAAGGCCCAGTAACTTGGGCACATTTTCTCATCCATTAATATAGTTATACACATCTATATCAGGGAATGGAAATAATACCACGTGGCTAGGTGATTAAACAAGCAGCAGAAATAGCAAGTGATGAATTATAGGCAGAGCCAGTAGCTCTGCCTATTATTAAATTTGTCCAACACTTCCCATTATAAGACCCATTTTCAGCTGTTTAGAACTTGCCAAACTTTAACTAACCAGATTGAAATAATAAAATCAGAATTATTATTAAGAATAATTAATAATCAGCCTCAAACAGACAACTGGCAAGGTAAATTTTCAGTCAAAACATTTCAGCCATTTTTTCCAAGAAGAAGGTTAATAAAAATACATTATTTTTTCTCAAGTTAAAAAATTCTAATGACCTTTCCTTTGAGAAGAATAAAGTTGTTACTTACCCCGTGTTTGCTTTTTTGTGTTTTCACTTTTTAAAAATACCGTATTTTTCGGACCATAAGACGCACTTTTTTTTCCCCAAAAGTGGGGGGAAAATGAGAGTGCGTCTTATAGTCCGAATGCTGTCCAGCAAGCAGTGTTCCCGCCAGGGGGCGTTGCTGGATAGCAAAAAGATCCAGGGCTGTGGCCCTCCAGCCCACTCCCTGCTAGCCCCCACTCCCTGGCCAACCCAACACACACTCAAACAAACCCACACCCCTGCCGGACGGGGCAGGCTCGGCTGGGGTTGGCCCCCCTGTGACGCTGTCAGGATTTAAGGAACTATTTATGATATTATTTTGTATTAATATGTGACGCTGTCAGGGTTTAAGGAACCATTTATGATATTATTTTGTATTAATATTTTATGATTGTTATAATCCATAGGAACTATGCCATGTTTGGTGTCAATAGAAAGGTAATAATTTGTGGGGAATGATTATGTGTTTATGGGGAATGTTTATGTGTAGGATTTGTATTCATATTAGAAGTTAGGAATATGATTGTTATATTTTAACTTGTGTAAGGCTGGGAAAATTCCCCAGACTGAATGTCTACCTGGCCATTGTCTCCTTAATGGCCCATTAAGGAAGCTCCCCAGTATAATGGGCCGAAGAAGAAAACCTGTTGAGCCACTAGGATTAAACATGTCTCTGGAACTATTCCTCTGAGACTGAACAAAGGATTGAGGCCCACCCTGGTACTGGGTGTTTACCAGAGGAAGAAGCCTGCAAACTCCAGAGGAACACGGCTACCCCTTTGGAATTTAAATCATTTGTATGTATGTGATTCGCTTTGACCCTTTAACATCTCTCATATTTGCTTCTTTCCTTCTCTCTTTCTTTTTCTCTTCCCTTCCTTTTCTCTTCTTCGCCTTCCTTTCTCTTTCCTTTCTCTTCTTTGCCTTCCTTTCTCTTCCCTTCCTTTTCTCTTCTATTTAGTTTACTGGTACTATTTGGTTCAGAATATTTTTTTCTTGTTTTCCTGCTCTAAAAACTGGGTGCGTCTTATGGTCAGGTGCGTCTTATGGTCCGAAAAATACGGTAATAACATCTATACAATGAATGCAGCTCACAAGCAATTTAGAAGGAGAAGTATATCCATGCAATCATTTTTAATAATGAACAATCTGAGGCTCTTAACAAAACAGGGGGAAGGGTAAAATATATGAAGTAAATTATTTGTTATGAATAGTTTTCCCAAGTCTAAACAAAATGCTGCTTTAAGATAGAAACACCGCTCAGTACATACGCAAGCTGGTGTTTAGTGAATATAACACTCTGTGCCAAAAGCATATAACTCTGCAACATGTATCTCTGCAAAGGTACTAGGGATAGATTTTTAAAGATATTTAAGTGCCTAAAGCAGTGGTTCCTCAAGTCTTTTCAGGTTGTGACACTCTTGGCAGCGTGCACGACCCTACAGGACACATTAGCCCACCCTCCTCAGGCTGAATCCAGCTCCCTGCCCGGCTCTCCACGACACACTTATTATTGTATCCCAACACAGTGGTTGAGAACTGCCGGCATAAAGAAGCAGATAGGCACCCAGTCAGATTTTCAAAGATACCTAACTCCCACTGATTTCACTGGAAGTTAAATGCCTAAGTGCTTTTGAAAATCTGACCCTCAGTCCTTTAGTTCAAGCTGTAGTGACTCATGCTTTTTGCTATAGAGACCCTAAATACTGTCCTTGATGATCAACAGCTCAAGATGATATTCATTGCACATCTATACGATGGCCTTTTTGTTTTCAAGCTTTACTCATTTGCAATGCACTAGACTGGGAAAAAAAACCAAAAATGCACCAAATCTTCCAAAGAGTTGGAGTTAGCCACAGAACTACTTCTTTCCCTCTCTTTCTCTCCACTGAGAGAGAGAGAGAGATGACATGGAAAATCACATTAAAATTATTTAAAATGTTACAGATTTACAACATATACACAAAAAACATGAAGAAAATAAAGCCACACGTGCCTCAAGCGAATCTTAAACCTGGATCACTGAAGCCTCGTCATCCCCTACTTCACTCAAAACATTGCTAACAAACTAAGTCAACCAAAAAAAGTCCATGTGACTAATCAATTTATAAAAAGCATAAATCAAATCCTGGTCAGGCTACAATTGTGCATGAACAGTCCTAGCACATCACACAACTCTATCCCAGCCATTCTTTTCTGGTGAGAAATCAAAATGGCTAGTGTTGTCCAACCCAGAAAAATGTAACCAGGTAGGAAACTGGCCAAAGGCCAGCGCTGTATCTCACTCGGAGAACAAACAAGGCCTTGGGGAAAGCAAGGCCCAAACTGCTGGAAAGCCACTGCAAAACAAACGAACAAAAAAGTAATCAAATGTGGGTTATGTAGGAAGAAATGAAACACCATGTGTGAAGTTAAACAAAAGGGGCATAGCACAGACATGATAATATGATGAATCAACTGATTGCTATGATGCTATGCAAGTCACCCAAATACTTTGGAAGAAGAAGTTTGTACAACATCCAACAAGCCAGGGGCATACAGTTGCCCAGGAATAGTGGCATGCTCCAGGCTGTATCAGGAAGATCAGAGAGGATGGCCTTGACTCACATGCCATAGAACTGCTTCTTGGCCATGGTTGCGAAAAGAATATTCATCAAACCCTTTCAGGATAACAATCTGTCTGGTTGCACCAGGATCCCATCCACAGAAAGGGAGACAGTTAGCGACTAGTGAGCCATAAAATGAAAAATGCCTGGCCCAGTTGTATACTTTGCAAAAGTCACCATTGCAGAAGTGGGTGTTAAAAAGACCATTATAGAATGGAGGCAAATCTAGACTCTGTAACTTACCAAGTGTCCCCAAAAAATCTGGGAGGGTCAAACGCATCCCCTAAGCACAACAGAGTAGAGGGAAGACAAGGCAGTAGGGAGTCAAAGTATAGCAACCACTGAAGACATCGGATGTGAAAGGCTGCCACTTTGCTGACTAAATCAATGAGCCTCTGACACCTTTCATCTAATGGCAGGAACTGCAAAGCAGCGTGCAACCAGGGGTAATTATTTTTTTAAAATGGATAGTATGCCTCTGACTATGGTCCAAAAGGCCTGGGGGGGCTTCAGACACATTAGCTGGTACCACAACATTGGAGCTATAAGGTTGTTGGCCCTGCAGATTTTATATTGGCACAGTCAATAACCTTACCTACACTCAGCAAAATATCCTTTACAATGCGGAAACAGCAGGTGTGCACCAAACTCTACACGTGCTGGTCAAACTGTAATAAACCCATCTGAAATTGATCCCACAAAGAAACCCCACCACCTCAAGGAAAAAGGGGGAAACTACAACACTCCTAAAACAGAGACACAGCAAGTAACCAAACAAACACAGTTGGTATACTCAGCACATACCAAACACAGCCTCACTCTCAGAAACTCCCATAATCCCTAGAGAAGGAGAGAGGTTCAACAGTTATAGGACAGAATCCAAAATACATCTGTCAAACTCAACAGTCCATATCACCTCCAAGTGAGGAAATCCCGATGATCTTTCATAGTTCAACAGTTATGCAGTGTTGATTGAACAGTGCACCTTTAACACCTTACCATCTTTAAAAAAAAATAAAAAATCCCCAGTAGTGGGACTCTTTTCTATTAGTTTTCAGACCTTGATCAAGTTTTGTCTTACATTTGATTTAGCTTTGCTAGACTAAGCACATTATTAATTGGTTCTCCTTTTATTTACAATACTATTGCTTGAAATATATACTACACTCTGTAATTGAATTTTCGGAATACAATAATTAAAAAAGTCAAAAGAGCAATAAACAGAAGTGTTAGTAAATAATTGCATCTGAGGATGAGCATAAATCATCCAGATTAAATGATTTTATTTCATATTTGAACTCTTTAATTTTAATTTATGAATTCCAGACAATTTACAGCCACTGCTGACTACCTTTTCTTCTCTGTGTGATATAGCCATTGTGCTTGCTAAAAGGGTCTTGAAGAACTCTTTGATTTTTTATTTTTCCTATTTCCTTTTTCCAGTGGTGAAACATATAAAAACTTTGAGGTTAGTGAAAGAAAAAAATAATCAGAGGCCAAAGCACGCTTAAGAGTTACTAATGTGGCTCAGTAATGACAGTTCGGAAGTCAAAACAGGAATGAGTGAAATTCAGCACAGCTTGAAGTGGCTGCTTAAAAATTGCCTCCCTGTTTAAGCAATAGACATGGGGAAGGAGCCACAATTATACTGATGGCAAACTGATCAACTAAATATCATTCTCATTCTATGCGATACTTTGGCATTCTGACATGATCAAAAGAAGAGTAAATGCTTCTTCTAGAAGACAGGTAAACATCTAAAAAGTAAGGTAAGAGGTGGTATATCCCATTAATCAATACCACTGAACAGTGTTAATGAATATATCTTGCACCTTCCACCAAAGGATATAAGTACACTTTACAACTATTGAGTTATCCATACCATACACATTTGTATTAGGTATTATTATTCCCATTTTACAGATAAAAACACCAAGTCAAAGATACATTAAATAACTATTCTAAGGCCATTGTATGGCAGCTCCAGGAAGAGTCCTCATTTCCCCCACTCCTAGTTCTGGGTATTAACTATAGGTCCATCCTTTCTTGATCTGTTGTTCTTCCACACATATATGGATGTACCGTATATGGTGATATGGTCTAGGCTTGTAATTAAGACCAGAATTATGACGAAGTTAATATATGAAACTGGAAGAAGTGTCATACAGTTGGAAGCATTCAAGTAAATAAAAACATTCACTAATGATACATATTTTCTTATCTTCCCTTGTTTTATCATCCTACTCCTGCCATCCTGCAACATGACTACTGTATCATGTGAGACAGACAAAAATACAATGCATGGTCCTGCCTTGAATGCAGGAGACTGGGCTGGAAGACTAGTCCTCCAATTCTATGAAGGAGGTGGTCAAGATTCTTGCACGCAGTTTCATTCTGCAGCAAGCAGAGGTAGACAGGAACAACAAGAGGTGGTAAAGGGAAGTTGGGAAGTAAGACCATGGGAGGTTGGAGAGAGGGGTAGGAAATGGCTTACAAGGCCTTTACTCAGAAGCTGGAACTTGTTCTGCCTATAGCTTTAGAAATAATGGCCAACAATTCTTACTCCTCATAACGGTTTCTGTTGGTTTCGAATGGGTGCTTGTGGTTTTTCTGTAGGCCTAGCTATAGTTTCCTCAGTTTTTAATTTTCATTTCTAGTTTCCTTTTGCATCTGCTCAGCCCTGTGTTCAATGTGTCTGATTCGACAGTAGTTAAATGGGAAAATTGCCCATTTTTCATTATTATATTTATATGTTTATTTTTGCACTCTTCATGCCATTTACAGAAATGCTGTACTTCGGCAGCCTAAATTTGGAACTTGCTACGCAGCTAGAAGATATTGCAACCACTCCCACCTCCTCCTGTCCCTACATTTATTGTCATAGATATCAATGTATTGTTTATGGATAAGTCCACAGCAATTGTCCTTCGGGGACATTTAGGACCACCTTCTCTGCTGTGCTGTTTTTTGCTCGGCTCAGCAGGTAGGACAAGACATCAGGGAGCTGATGACAGCCCCAGAACATGTAGAACAGTCTTCAAGGAATCATCTGCCAGCTGAAAATAGCTGGAGTGATATGTGCACCCAGCATGTCCATTCCTGCCCAACATGGTCCCTGTGCCAGGGACTGCATGAAGAGAGGCATAGGACTCAGCTATACCCTTTGGGACTGCTACACACCGAGAAAATCTCTAGGAAGCTTAATTCAAACTAATTTAAGCCTTGGCCACACTAGGCTTTCATTAGTTCAAATTAAGGGCTTCCTTAATTCGAACTAATAAATTCGATTATACCTTTCGAACTAACCCTTAATTCAAATTAGTTAGTTCGAATTAAGTCAATGTGGCCATATTAGTTCGAACTAACTGCTTATTTTGAACTAACCGGCACATTGAGCTTAATGCAACTGACTAATTCAAACTAAGCAAGTGCCATACTTGGCACTTGCTTAGTTCGAACTAAAATTCCAGTGGGGCCATGCTAGTTTGAATTAAGTTAATTCGAACTAACTAAAATTAGTTCAAATTAGTTAGTTCAAATTAACTGATTCGAACTAACTTTGGTAAGTATAGACATAGCCAAAGATTCTGGTCTCTGCTATTTAATAGCTCCTCACAGAGCTAGACATTTATGTTTGATGCAATTGAATAATTTGAGATTGGCATTAATCTCCCTATATTGGCAATGCACTTTAAAGTAAATGCTAGGAGCTCATAAAAGTAGCAACTATTCGGCACCTTAGCAGAAAGTGTTGTCTGACCGTGCACCACATAGAACAATAATAATTTAGTGGTTGTGGGTGACAGAGGTGTCCCTAAAATTGTCCTTTTAAATACAACAGAGTCCTGTGGCACTTTAAAGACTAACAGATTTATTTATCGCATGAGCTTTCGTGGGAGAAAATCACACTTCGTCAGATGCTTTTGTAACCCATATGCCTGAAAAGGCTATCTCTGAGAGACCTGCTGAGGGTGGGTTACTGTTGTTGGGCAGATTAGTGACCCACAACTGGAAACAACTGGAAACTTCCAGTAGCAGGGAGTGGTAGCAATTTGAGCATGCTCCACAGTGTACCCTGCTGGTGTGATCAGTCAGATGACTGGAGAGCAGCAGCCTGAGCAGACAGCAGGCAGGAGCTGCCTTGGAAGGAGACCATGTGCTCAGTGTTCTGGAGAGGAGCTGAGCCAGGAGTGAACAAGATGTTTTCTCCATGTGAAGGAGTCATTTGCACCAGACCTTGCAGACATGCATATGGGACTGAGGACTGGTTGCAGAGGAGAAGAGAAAGCCTGCATGTAATGCTACAGAGGATCCCAGCAGAGAAAGACGAGGACAGCTATTTCTTGCCACTCAAGCTTCCACACTGGAACAGAGACTGTAGCTGAGAGTTGGGTGAACTCCACACAGACTTTGGGACTCTTGGGTATCTTTCATGCAAGGGATTGTTCTTGGTTAATTGTAGTTTGTTTTCTTAGGTTAAGGTTCATTTAGTTAGTAGTTAATAAAGTTCATTGTTATGTTTAATGTAGTAGTATTTTAATGTGAGTGTAGCTCTGAGCAAGCTTCGCCGTGAGTCCTGTACAGACTGGATCCTGGGTCTCCAGCTGCTTTCCCCATAGGGGTTGGGATTGATTTCTGTGGGGCACTGGAGAAGGGCACCTAAATGAATTTAGCCCACCCGAAGGTTACACTTTGAAGATGGGAAACTTACAGAATGGGAAGAAATTAAATGCAGGGGAGTGTATGACATAGGATCAGGTCAGGCTGTAACAGCAAATCAAAATAGGTGTTAGGATTCAAACACTGGGGAACAGCACATAGAGGAAGGTGAGGCCAAATCACTTGTTGTAATGAGAGAAAAATCCGTAGTCCCTGTTTAACCCCAAGGCAATTGAGTCAAATTTGCATATAAATTCAAATTCTGCAGTTTCTCTTTGAAGCTGTGATTTGTTATTCATCTGTTTCAACACAGCTATTAACAAGTCGTCAATGGAGTGAATAGAGAGATTGAAGTGTTCCCCTATTGGTTTTGTAGTGTTGCAATTTCTGATGTCAGATTTGTGTCCATTTATTCTTTGGCGCAGAGACTGTCCTGTTTGTCCAATATATAAGGCAGAGGGGCATTTCCGGCACATGATGGCATAAATCACATTGGTGGATGACCAGGTAAATGAGCCTTTGATGGAGTAGGTGGCTTGATTTGGTCCTGGGATGGTGTCTTAAGTGTAGATATGAGGGCAAAGTTGGCAGCATGGTCTATTGCAGGGATATGTTCCTGCTTTAATGTTTCTGTTGTTTGATCTGTAGTTGCTGGTGAGTATCCGTTTAAGATTAGGGGGCTGTCTGTAAGCAAGGAGAGGTCTGTCTCCCAAGGCTTGAGCGAGTGAGGGATCATCTTGTAGAATAGGCTGTAGATCTTTGATGATGTGTTGAAGAGGTCTGACTAGGGCATTGTAGGTGGCAACCAATGGCGTTCTGTTGTTTTTTTCTTGGTCTTCTTCTGTAGTAGTTGACTTCTGTGTACCCGGCTGGCTCTGTCAATCTGTTTCTTCACTTCTGCATGTGGGTACTGAAGACATGGCCTAAAAGCACCACAGGACTCTTGTTTTTCTGTAATAGACTAACACGGCTACCCTTTTGGAACCATTTAAGTACAGTTTTCCTAATGATTCCCTTTGACCTCTGCTGGCTGATGGTAGGTTAAGTGTGGTATGGAGAGATGAAAGGACTAAGGTGTGAGTGCGGGGAAGCATACTAGAAAAGTTGGAAATTCCTTGTCATGGGGATTGTGGGGACACTTGAGAGATGCTACACAAGAGATTCTTGGCCCAGTCCCCTCTACAGTAGCCCTGTGCATGGCCCAGTATTTCTTAGCAGATCTCTAGGACACATAAGGGATGGAGGACGGTGTAGGAGCCTGCAACGTTCTCAATGAAGACAGATGGTTTAGGCCCCAAATTTAAGTTCTGCTCAAAAAGAAATAAGTTTATATAAATCCCACTTTAGATATAGTGTTTTTACAACAATTATTTTTTTAAAAAAAGATTTCAGTGAAAAATTACTGGGTTTAGATATAAACATTCCCTGTCGTCTTTGCAGTGCAAACATTACATGCCTATCCGTGTGCATCAGAGCCAAAAGTAAAATTGGCAAGACTATTTTATTGTTCAGAATTGAGAAAAATGTAAAATAGATAAAAGCAAAAATGTTGAAAAATACTGAAAGTGAGATGTGCTGAAAGATGAGAAGTCAATGGTGTGATGCCAGTTTACACCAGATGAGGATCTGGCCCTTAAAAGTAATTTTACTTTCAATAATATGAGATTTTTCACCCTGATAATGTTTTTTTTTATGACAGGGGCTGTAATTAGCTCTTTTTCAGTCTTATCTACAAGAAAGAACATAAACTGTAGGGTATTTTTAAGCAGTTTCTCTCTTGCAGATATGATAAAAGATGTTGAAGATACTTTGGTGTGCTGACTAATTCATTTTGCCCAGCCATGAAGCATGTCTTTGTGACACTGGTGTTAGGTTACTGCATTGCACTTTATTATGACGTGCCAAAAAAAAAAAAAAGCGGCTCATCCTTCTCTTGCGGTTAATACAGAATGTCGTAGCTTGGTTATTGTCATCAGACAAGGACTGTGGGGATTATGTTTACCTGTGGTTGTATTTATTTCACTGGTTACCTGCATAGGGCATAGACTGAGTTTTAAGGGCCTTAATAAACTGGATCCCAGATAATTTTCTGAACTACTGGCTTCCTAAAGGCCAAGTGTGGAACTATAGGAGTCAGAAGGCTTGAGGGACAGGATTAAGTCTCTATCCGTGAGAACATGGCATGGAAAAATTCTCCCTCTTGGCCTTTGAAGAACCCTGCAACGTACGCCTCTTAAAGCAGGTTTTAAAGTATTCTCTTCTTTCAGGAGGCCTGTGGTATTTTATGTATTGATGTTATGTATAGTTTTATACAAGTGTTAAGTTTGCTTATAAAGGGTCTTAAAATCAGTATTTTTGCTCTGTTAAAATAAGGGTTAAGTAATAAGCTTGCAAAAGCCTAATATTCATTGTTAATGATGTTCCTTCCCATACTGACACACATGTTCTCAGCATGACAACTATTCTAGGGTGAGGGGAGAAATGGGACACAGATAACCAGCTATGTTAGCTTTGCATCACCTGAAAAGACATTGTGTCAGGGGAAATTCTTGGCTGCCCATTTTGTAGCGCTAACAGTATCCCTTGGGCACATTTAGGCCCCAAATCTGCAGTGAGACCACTGGCTTAGATAGGACTTCTCAGGTTTAAAGTTAAACATCTGTGAGAGAGTTCGTAGGATGAGGGGCTTGATTTGCACTCATTTTGCTCACAGAAGGCCTGATTCTGAGTTACACCAATCTGAGAGAATCACAAATAGCTTTTACATGTGTCAGTTCTGCCATCCTCACACAAGAGATAGTGCACAAAATGTTCACAAGTGTCTAGACATGCTAAGATAGATGTCAGATTTTTAGCATCTGTTCTCAGTCTGAATTTCTAGTGTGGTGCTGCTAACATAGGAAATAAATGTGTTTTTAAAAAAATTAACTTGACTTTGTCCCTTTCATGTAAGATAGACTTTTATACTGTATTCATTTCTTTATAATGTCCTTAAGGTAATCATTTAAAGACACTATTTACAGTAAAAGTCTCATTATTTAAAATACTCTTAGAAAGAAGTCCATGAGTTCTTAAAGCCATTTCCGTTTGAAGCCTTGTTTACTTTCTTCAATAAGTTGAACTTTATTCCTTATTTTTAGTTGTCACTTTTGAAATGTACCCTCTTTCTGGATTACACTTGATAAGCACTTGCAGAGGACATAAGCTATCAGTTTTACAGTGATGATCTCCCAGAATTCAATTTTTTCTGGCTTAAGATCAAAAGATGACAAATACCTTGAAAGAAGACAGAAGCTTTATTGTTGCTATTTGAGGATATCAGCATGTCAAAAGGAGAGTTGGGTTGTAAACTACCCTATTATTTGAGACGCATATTTCCAACCTACATATAAGCTTAGGCTTGATAATTTTGCACATCTTTATTCAGAGGAAAAGATGTTCTGTTGTACCACTGATGTCGTCCTCTCAGTGAAATCTGACTGCCAGTATGGTAACTCTTCTTGATGCATTTGAAAATGTCACTAGGGAAGTAACTGTGCCAGAGGCATATTTTAACTGACACTAAGAAAAATCAGGTAGTGTAACTGCAAACATCTCTGAAAAAGAATAAATAAGAGGCTAGAGTAATCTTGTAATGCTGGCATCAACAAAGCCTTCTACAGGCAGCAAAAGGAGTGAATTATTTGACAAAGTTCAATGTGACATATGCAACAATGTGAATATTTTGTGTGTTTCTTGAAGCATTTCAGAGACTTCTCTTACAGAGTGTTACTTCTAACTTCAGACCCTTGCCTCACTAGGCAGACTTAGGTTCTACCTACACTGGTCCCTAATTATGGGAGCTCAGGCCTCTGTGGGATACCAGACTAATCCAGAAGGGAGGGGCAGGTGAATGTACAGCTGGAGCGTGAAAGTCTGCATACTTTGGATCTGTCCTGCCTTCGATACACAGTGCTTTGACTGTGGTTAAAGTAGAGGGTAGCTGTCTCCCCTTCCTACCTGATCTTATGGCAGCCTTAATATACCACTGCAGAAGCAGGTCATGTACCAGGGCTGTAGGCTTAAGTAGCAGACCGCAACCCCATGCTTCCCTGTGCTTCTCTGCTCTTATTGGATCCTCGCTGTCAGAGCAGATGGACCTAGCCTCATACAACTACCACTGGATTCCTCCTTCCCACTTCAAGCAGCATGTAATTTTCTGGTGACTGGGGCAGAGGGGTTCAAGAGCCATCATTGAAAAGAAGAGAGAGTGATAGGGAGTTGGGGGGGGGAGGGGAAGCAAGGAAGCCAGAGAGAATAAAAAAAAAACCAGAATACATCAAAAGAAAATGGTAAAGAAAATGCATGTGGATAGAAAGAAAATGGAGAAAGGGGCACTGAATAAGGTAAAAGAAAGAAAAAAAACTATTGATTTACGTATCTGGATTATTGTGGGGTTCTCAGTGTGGTATTTGGGTAAATAAACTAATGTCCTTGTTTTGGAGATGGGGCAAATGAGCCACAAACATGTGATGTGACTGGCCTAAAGTCACAGACCAAGTCTCTGGCAAAGCAAGAAACAGAACCTGGGCCCAGACTATGGCTTCTGTTTCAGCCCCCGTACAAGGTCTGTAAAGGAAGCAGGGGTGGGGCTGGGGCTGGGAAGAGTGATGCCAGGGAGCTTGTAGAGCTGGCACTGGTGGCTTTCGACCAGATTCTCACCTCTTCACAGCCCCCCACATTAAGGGTGTCCTGGGGGGGTGTTGGGGCAGGAGAAGGAGGAGCCAGAGTGCTTTTATGGTCTGGCAGTATCTTCACTGAATATCTGTAATCAATACTATTCATCCTTCATATATGGTAGGTCCAAGTACCATAGTACCGGTTATTATTTGTATTAAAGTGGTGCCTTGAAGGCCCAGCTGAAATCAGCGCACAGCTGTGTTGGGTGCTGGACAGTGAGTGAGAGACAGTCCCTGGCCCCGTCAATGACTCAATTCAAACAACACAGTTCTAAGCTGGAACCATATTTCTAAAGAAGACAACGTGAATTTGGACTTTTGGAGCTGGGCAGAGGATGGAACTGGGAGGCAGAATCTGGCCAGGAAAATGACCTGGCCTTGCATTCACTTCTTGTGGGAAAAGACTCCATGAGTTTTCAAAAGACATTTATGACTGTGATCAATCCTAAAGACTTAAGCACATATCCTATGTATATGATTAAGCGCAGTAAAGCTAGCCATGTGTGCTAGTTTTTGCGGATTAGGTCCCTAAGCCATAACAGAAAGAATTATTCATGTTTAAATTTGTTAGCTATTTATGTCACCCAGGTTTTTATAATTATAGTTATGCATAATTACATTTTCTATGGCTTTCATAATATGTTAAGTGTCTGGTGGAAGAATGGCTATTTACTGTAGTTCTGAGGCAATATGTGAGACATAGCTATATATTTATAAAGAAAAACAGTGTGATTCACTGGGAAAAAATTAAGAAACATGTGGAATATATACATCTTTAGAACTCCCCTCTGGAGAAGAGGCGTTGTTATGTTAGCATTCTTGGGCACTGACAACTTTTATTAAACAGTGATTCTAATTAAAGGTGTAGCGAATCACTCAAAGGTAATTCAATATTAGCCCACAAGACAGTGGAGAAATATTATGTTGAAGTATCATATCAATTGACATGCTTTTAGAACTGATTTACTAGTATAATTTGAAAATACTTTTTATACATATGCAATCCAATATGCAAAAGTTGCCATAGGTATAAACAGAATTTATTTTTTTTTAAGTATGCACTAGTTACTTTGCCAGGAGAGTATAGAAAGGTAAAAAAGAAACAAACCCCACAACAGAAACATTTTGCCTTCTTCTGAAATGTTACAGTGATTAAATGAATTTGGAAAACTAGTCACATCCCTTGTCAGAAAGGAAGGCTGTCTTTTACTTCAAGCACTGACTAGGAATCAGAACATCTGGGTTCACTTTTTAGCTGTGCCTGAAACTGTGGGTGATTCATACAATTTCTCTGTACTTCAGTACCCCCTTCTATGCTCCCATCCTTTGTCCGTTTATCCTCAGATCTTGCAAAAAATCATCCATGTGCTTAACTTAATCCACTGCTAGTCGTTTCTGAAGTCCATGGGGGCCAGGTGGATAAGTATACTGGCAGTTAACCGGAACCACTGCCTAGGCTATTCTGGCTACACTTTTATATTTAGCTGCTAGCAAATACATCTACAAGGGCTGGCATCACACCTCCCATTTCAAATGTAGACATACCCACAGATTGTAAAGTTAAATATATGCTTAAATCTTTGCAGGATCAGAGCCAAGATTGCAAGTTCTTTATGGTAGGGATGTCTCTTATGTTGATCTATTGCTCCTACCACAATGAGGCTGAGTCTTCTAGCCGCTAATATAAGTAATGTCTGCATATTTGCAGTTCCTCATAATGACCAACCTAATTTCATCTAACCCACAAGAACATTTATTTGTGAGTGTATTTCAGTAGTAAGATTTGTGATGACTTGGGTTTGTTCATGTAAATATTGAAATGGGGTGATGAATTTCTGGTTAAAAAAGGACTTCGTATTTATATTGCACTTTCTGGGCATAATTCCCAACTGCATCAAATTCTGCCAGTTCAGCTGTGCAGGGGAAGACAAAGATGGCTCTAAGACACTTTTACATCTCCCCTGGTCCTGGTCTGGGCTACAGTGGACATTAATGCAGCTAACGGGCTGCTCTATCTTGCACTGGCTAGAACACTCACCAAGGGATGCTTGCTCTTGTAAGAGATCAGTGGAGTGAATCTCTTGATGGCCTCACAAGCCCCTTCCTCATGTTCCTGGCATCGTCCCAACACACACCCTGTAGACAAGAGTGAGGAGGAGAGGCTAGATCTATCAGCCTGGAGCTCTTCCTGACTAGGGCTTCATCATCAGTCCCTTTAGGGCTGATTTAAAGTACATTTACTTTGTTTATACTGCTACTCTTTATGCCAAATAGAAAAGAAATGCCTTTTTTATTCATACGAATCTGAAAATTTTCAAAATGACGGAGTACAAAAATCTTCTTTTTGGTAGCCCGTATCAGGTGAGATTACATGAACTAACTCGCAAAAAATAAGCAGTCAGAAGTATTGTATGGTGGGATACAGAATGGCAATTCACAAGGACTAAAACAAGACCAACATATATTTCAAATAAGCTTTTGTGTCTTGGAGGTGAATGACCATAACCAAAGAAGTTGTGATGAGAAAATCCCCCAAAGTTCCTTGTAAAACCAAGTAAGGAATATCAATACAGTTCTGTGAAAAACAAAGTATGAACATTAGCTCTTCCTTTCCAATGCTACTTCTTACACTCTTGCAATGATAGTTTGTACTTTTACCATTGCAACACAGAAACAGATTTTTATAAAGTGAAATTGTAAACAGGCTAATTTATTTTGGTAAATCATTCTGACAGGAGTGATGAAACCAAATTCATTTAACCCCAAAGAACCCAATAGATTTGACCAGAGTGTATTTGGCCAGTCATGTTCTAAAGTCAATAACACATTGAAACTCACCGAAAATAAATATCCAGTTCCAAAGGGGTAGCCGTGTTAGTCTGTTGCAGAAAAACAGACAGAGTCCTGTGGCACTTGTAAAGACTAACAGATTTATTTATCGCATGGGCTTTTGTGGGAGAAAATCCCACTTTGTCAGACGCTTTGAAGATGTTTTTGACGAAGTGGGATTTTCTCCCACAAAAGTTCATGCAATAAATAAATCTGTTAGTCTTTCCAAGTGCTATAATAAATACACATTGTCAAAGTGTGCTGGGAGGGCACGGCAAATGCATGGTGCTCGACCTCCCCGTCAGCTGAGGCTCCGGACAAAGCGGCCCCGAATAGATCAGTTTTTTTAAAAAATGCAGATGCTAAAATAGGTTTCGGTAAGAGAACTGGAGAACTCTGGAGGCTGGAAATCTCATCAGCTGTGGTGCTTTTAGACAGCTTCAGCCCAGTTGTACAAATGGTCACTTGAAATGAAATTTGTTTCTATCTTTGGTCTCTCCTGTTGTAGTGTTAGCATTCAATCTGATTTGGTGAAATATCAACAGCTGAACTCCTCTTTGCAGAACACCTTTGTATTGGATTTTATCCTTCACCTACTGATTAAGTCATAGCAGAGACAGGCAGTAGGTTTATTTACTTTTTTAATTGTCTGCTTGCAACAACTTCAGTGTGCTGGCCACTAGGATACATTGGCTACATGAGCTGAGATCTATTATTAAGTATGACACATTAGAAAAGATCCTCGGCCAGATTCTCAGCTGGTGTACATCAGTGTAGTTCCATTAAATTTATTTACATTAGGCTGATTTACCACAGCTGATGATCTGACCCAGAGTTTATATTTTGTGAAGGTGGGCCATATTAATGAAATATTTTTTACACTGGAGTTAGCTATACATACCATGCCTGATTTATGAAACAAAAAATTCTATTTACCCTGCTGGAATAAGGGTACACTCTACAATGCATTTAGAGTGGTGTGCGATCGGGATTACATGAACTCCCATCTTTTATTATATGTCTTGCTGTGGCTGTGCCATTAGCATCAGACACTGATTAAGCAAGTAAAAACTGACAAATGTCTTCAAAATGTTTCCTTTACAGGCAGTAATTGCCAGGCTCATTTTTGGACCTGTGACGGGGCGGCTCCGCCCCGCACTGAAGCAAGCCAACAAACTCT
>ML685782.1:1104071-1134949 GCA_007922175.1 Pelusios castaneus
CTGTAGGGGGCGCCCTTCACGCCCGCCCGTGACGCGGGACTGTCACAGGACCGTACAGCCAAAAAAAAAAATCACAAGAATGGTATTTGCCTGTTCTCAAACTGGAGGTTAAACATAAGGATGTGGGGAGCATGAACAGGTGTCAGGGGACCAGGACCGTCCTGTCTTTACCATGTTGCTAAATAGGATAGGAGTCCTCACTAGGTTGACATTGATTTTTTGTGTGTGTTCGCCTTACAGATCGTGTCTAACTTAGATGGACTGAGCGAGTGCTCATCTTCCCAGAGGAATGAATTACATGCAGGGAGGATAGTGTGTTTATGTTCTAGATGCTCATGTGGAGAATTGATAACACAGATTTCCTTATGGGATTATGGGTGTTTTGAGAGGTTATCATTCTGCACAGCAGACTGTTCAGGCAGAGAGGCTTGTCAATTCTAAAAGAGACCCTCCCAAGCTTCTGACTGTGAATAAAGATTCTGCCAGAGTTTACACAAAAGGTTTTTTTTGTGTTTTAGGCAATGCAACACAGGGCACTATTAAAAGGAAAAAGGAAAGCTGAGCCTATTGTTTTGGGTGCAATTAAGATTCTATTGTTAGGAGAATATATTGGAGGAAAATTGCATTGGGCTTTTGTAAAAGTTAGCAGCAATGGGTGGAAATTAGAGAGGGATCTGAACCAACCACTTTGAGCTCCAGGAAAGTTTGGCTCTGCATCCGTCTGATGCAGCTTTGGTTCATCTGTAACGTGCCTTTCTTTCCCCACATGGAAGGCATACCAATGGAACAAGGAAAGAAGTAAAGCATGTGCAGGACCATGACAGTAGGTCCTCAAATGTATATTAAGACCATTGCCATTTATCCACTTTTATGGATGAATCAAGGACCAAGGTTGAGAAGAGGTAGGAAAACAACCTACCCCTTCCCCAGGGGAAAGCAAAGGGAATCAGGCTCTCTCTATATATAATTTAGCAAAGCACTTATTATGGTATTTAATGACACCTCACTCTCAACATTAATTTAAATTGGCTTGGATTTGAGCACTGTCACAGAAAGCTGAAAAACATCAGAAGGACTACGGACAAAGAGTAGTGATATTTTTTAATGTATCGAGTTCTGATGAGACACACAAATAGCCAATGAGAGAAAGAAGCCTGGACAGCAGTAATGCTGTCAGACTTAGGAGTGAAAATATTAGACATGACTTTACAATGTGATAGTCCAACAAAAATGGTCAATACCATGTTGGACTGCATATAAAGAGTTATCCCATTGTACAATAAAGAGCTAATAGTCCCTCCCTAATTGGCTGTCATTTGTTGCTGAATCTTTTCCTCCCCTTTTTTTTCCTTCCTACTTTTTGATAATTTGACACCCTTCCTTGTTTCCCAATTCACTCACTGCTGGGCATGTGGAGAGACCACTGCTGCCATAGAAAGCTGACCTGAGTGCCATGACAGAGGACAAGAGAAGTTTAGGCTATTGAGCTGTTCTTAAGCTTGTAGCCCTGTACATGTGAGCCACTCACATGGGCAGCTACATTAGGTGATGCAGACAGAGTAGGGAGCGGAGGCAGGTGACTTTTCTTGCAGATGCAACAACACATTTGTGGGAGGTATGTGGACCTAAGGTCTTGCAACTTTCCCTAAGCACAGTGAAACTCTCCTCTGTGTAGTGCAACTAGCCCTATATAAGCTGGTGCCTGCCAGGCCAGGAAACACTTTGCCTTCAAACAGACTGTTGCTTAGACTCTTCACATTTTCCAGAGTTTCAGAATGATTGGAATCTGCATGTATTCTTGAGCCTGCCAGTCCTTGGGTACAGTATGTAATAGTTTGTTTTCCCTGGAGCCCATTGGGTTTTAATGGCTCAGACGCAAGTACAAGCTGATGCTGTTTGGTTGCAAGCCTGGCGTTGTGATATGCTTGACAGATACATATGAATTTTAGCCATCTGTAGGATATGATGATATAGTTACAATTTCTTTTTCGGTGGACGCAAACATAGCTGAGCCATGTTTACTTGCGAACTCTACAGTCATGAATTTAAATGAATGCTTCTGAACACTATTTTGCATATTTGGCCAGCTCTACTGAGAATAGATAAATAAATAAATCTATTTTTTTTAAAATGTTGAGAGAAATGAGTAGCAGATAATTACAATTCAGATAGAGTTTATCTGAATTTTGGATTATTGAATATGTACCCAGCATTCAAAATTTTTAGTGAAATAAATGTCATTTAACTATTTTGGACCTCAGCAAAGATATTTACTAATCAGCTTACTTATAATTCATTAGTCTCTCTTATATTTTTGGATATCTGCATTTAAGTCCCAGGTTGGGTAAGAAGAGAAATGATTGTAGCATGGGCTTAAAGTAGCCTCTATTGAATGCTGGTTTACATCACCACACCACTATATTGTGTGTCTTAGTTGTTAATTAGTTTTATCTTAGTTGTCATAGAATCATATAAGTGTAGGGATGGAAGGAACCTCCAGAGGTCATCTAGGCCAGCTCCCTGCACTTAGGCAGAAGGAAGTACACCTAGACCATCCCTGACAAGTGTTTGTCCAATCTGTTCTCAAAAAACCTCCCACAATGGGGATTCCACAACCTCCCTAGGAAGCCTATTCCAGAATTTAAATACCCTTAGAGTTAGAAAGTTTTTCCTAAACTCTAACTTAAAATGTCCTTGCTGCAGATTAAGCTCATTACTTCTTTTCCTACCTTCAGTCAACATAGAGAACAATTGATCACCATCCTCTGTATAACAACCTTTAGCATATTTGAAGATTGTTGTCAGGTCCCCCTTTAGTCTTCTTTGCTCAAGATTACACATGCCCTGTTTTTTTAAAAACTTATCATAGTTCAAGTTTTCTAAACCTTTTTTCAGTTTTTGTTTGTTTGTTTTTTATTTTCTTCTCTGGACCCTCTCCATTTTCTCCATATCTGTTTACCAAAACTGAACACAGTTCACCAGCTGAGGCCTAACCAGTGCTCAGAAGCATTGGACAATTACCTCCCATGTCTTACACATGCCTATTAATTCACTCCAGAATGATATTAGCTTTTTTCTCAACTACATCACATGGTTGGATCATATTCAGTGTGTGATCCACTTTAACTCCAAGATCTTTTCCAGTAGTACTATTGCCTAGTCAGTTATTTCACACTGTGTATTTATTCATTTGAATTTTTCCTTCTCATTTATTTTTCTATGTGTGTCACTGGCATCTGGCAAAGTGGTACTTCACCCACAAGAACTGATGTGAAAACAAACTTTAATCTTTAAAAGGGCCACAGGACTCCTTGTTTGTTTTGCTGAACTAAACTAACATGGCAATCCCTTTGGAATTTTCCTTCTCATTTGTACTATTTTGCAATTGTCTTTATTGAATTTTGTCTTCTTGATTTTAGATCAGTTCTCCAATTTGTCAAGATCATTTTGAATTCTAATCCTGTCCTTCAAAGGGCCAGCAACCCCTCACAGTTTACTCTCTTCTGCAAATTTTGTCTTCTGCATACTCTCCACTCCATTTTCCAATTCATTAACAAAAATATCAACTAGCACCAGACTCAGCACAAACACCACCTTCAGAGACTCACTGGATACATCCTTCCCTCCCACCCACCAGTTGACAGCAAACGCTTAATTACTATTCTTTGTCTTTCCCAGTTGTACACTCATCTTACAGTGGTTTATCTAGACCATATTTCCCAAGTTTCTGAGAAAGTCAGTGGAACTGTGTCAAAAGCCTTACTGCAATCAAGATATCTACAGCTTCACCCATATCCACTAGGCCAGGAAACCTATCAAAGAATGATGTTAAGTTGTTTGGCATGCTTTGTTCTTGACAAATCCATGCTGGCTATTCCTTATAATCCTCAAGGTGCCTACACATTGATTGTTTGCAGTGCTGTTATAGTCATGTTGGTCCCAGGCCATTAGAGAAACAAGGTGGGTGAGGCAATACGTTTTATTGGACCAACATCTACTGGTGAAAGAGACAATCTTTAAAGTTTACACAGAGATCTTCAAGTCTAGGAAAAGTACACTCTTCAGAGACTATCAAGTCAATATTTGCAGTGAAATCAAAGAGCATTTTCCAAACATAGTAGGATTTATTAGTCAACTGGAACACAAGAAGTCCTTAGGTGAGCACAGATAAATAAAGATACCTTTCCAAACCTGAAGAGCTCTGTGTAAGCTCGTGTCTTTCACCAAAAGAACTTGATCCAATAAGATACTACTTCATCCACCATTTTGCACTTACCAATTGATTGTTTAATTATTTATTCCAGTAACTTTCCAAGTACTGAAGTTAGACTAATTTGATCTATAAATTCCCCAGGTCCTCTTTGTTCCCCCCTTTTAAAGATAGGTACTACTTTTGCCTTTCTGCTTACCCTCTTCCATGAAATCTCAAAGCTAATCGCCAACAGTTCCGAGATTACTTCAGCTAATTTCTTAAGTACCCTAAGGGTGAAATTCATCAGGCCCTAGTCTATTAGGAAGTATTTTTATTTATGCCATCAGCAGAACTTGGTATTTTCTGTTTTTCCTCTGCATTTTTTTCCTCTAACCAATAATATTTACATAAAAATTGGATTTTCATGTTTTTTAGTGTATGTGACTCCACTGCTTATTCCCACTTGAACTCATAGGGTTAGATACTGATTTCTCAATAGTGTAATCAGGAGTACTGCAATTACATTAAAGTAAATGCCATTTATACATAATATTACTCTGGAATTACATTAAGGTAAATAAACAGAAAATTTATTCATAATTTGTTTGTTGGGTATGTGATGGGGTATATACCCTGCCCTAGATTTAGAAGGGTTGTATGGGCCTATAGAAGGCTTTGTTTAGGAGCCAGCAGACCAAGTGGTCAGGTCATAACAAAACAGTATCTCTGAATCTTGAGGTAACTCATCCACACAGACTGGGGCCCCTGTGGCCAAGCCAGGGTTAGTCAACCTTCTGGATTCCCCTGGGATCGGTCTAGCACTCAGGAGATAAAGGGATGGATAAATGGTTTCAGCTCAGGATTCAAGGGGGAAAAGGCCCATGGAGAAGAGGGAAGTGACACTCATAACCTTCTGGCTGCCACTCCAGATCAGCCTCCCTTTGCTGTTTCCCTTCAGTTTGGAGCATAGCCCTAGCTTTCTGCTTACAGTTTCAGTAATTCAGGGCTCCAGCTGGGGGAGAGGGGGGAGTAGACATGCTTCCCAGATCATTATCAGTGTGGAGTTGCCTTCTCCTTAGTCAGGGAGATGGTGGGAAGGGAGGTGTCCAAGCCAAGTCTTGCTAACATACCTAGTTCTTCCCCTGCAGAGTGCTCTACCTCAGCAGCAGTAATGGTCAGCCTTCTTCCAGTCAGTCTCTCCTTCATGCGCCCTCCTCCCAGACTGCCAAAACTACCTTTGAAACAGGTCCTCCATAAGGAGCATGCCTGGTAGCTGTTGAGGGGTGGGATCTTCTTCTACACCACAGACCTTTAGCCCCACACCGTATGTAGACAGCCCAATGATATAACTACCACCCCTCAGGGAAGTGGATTAACTTTGCCTGTGGCAGAAGTTCTCCCATCAGCACAGTAGCATCTTCATGCCATTACAACACTATATGTGAAGACAAGCCCTCAATGCAGTGTCTGTAAACTGTATAACAGAACCCAAGAAGCCAAAAAACCCACCTGATCACACCTGCAAAGTGGGCCAGCTCCAATTAAAGATGAGTCGCAGCTGGGAGAGGAGACATGGTATCTATAAAGGCAGTGAGTCTGGAACAGAAGGCGGCTATGGGTCTGTAAGAATTTTGATAAAGAAAGGGAGAAATCTTTTGAGAAATTCAAATATTTTAAGGTAAAAAAATTACATTATGTTATTTATTTAAAAAACTGCAAATATGGGGATTTAATTAAAAAGTTGCTTTTACATTACCTGAAAGACACAGAGAAAAAAAATATAAACCATCAAGTATTAAGGAATTACAGTTGATAGCTGCTATATGACTATTCACTCAAGTTTGCTTTGCTGTATAAGGGAGAAAAAAAGAAAAGAAAGAAGTTATAGGGAGATAGGCAAGAACCCTGAAGTCTTTCTCATTATGGTGAATATTTGCATGTTGTCCCTTTGAGGAAAAGGTACTCACTTTGAGTATTCCAATGTGAGTAAATGCTATGGAATTGAGACTCTGTACCACAATTATCCTGATTTGCACATATTAACATATAAAAATTCTGGTCTTGATCTTCAGCTGGTGTTAATCAGTATAACTCCATTAAAATCAATGGAATGATGGTGACTTACGCCAGCTGAGGATATGGTTCCTATTTATTAAAAAAGGCAGATGACAATAGTAAAAAAACAAAATATTAGGCATAGGTACAGAAGAGTGGGCAAATCTCTAATAACTCTTGATTATTTTTTAAATATTTATATGCTCTGTGTTTGTTCTGTACCTAGCACAATGGGACCTAACCTAACCAAGGCCTGTAAGCACTATATTTAGTTGAACTTTAGATAAAAATCATTGCTGGGCATATATATGGACAATGACATCTAGTAAAAACTCATATTCCAAGGGATAAGGTGACCACTAACTCACAGAATTAGGAAAAAACAAACATTCCCAATACGCAGATTATTTTGTCAATGTCCACTGCAGAGTTTCTTGCCTCTTCTTCTGAAGCAGCTGCTACTAGCCATTGTTAGAGAAGACTAGATGGACCATTGTTCAGATCCACCATGGCAGATCTTATGTTCCTTCTTCTAGGCATCAGATGTTCTTTAAAATATTCTAAAAATCTACAGGCCATATTACTTTCCTAACAAATGAGTTTAGTGCAGGTCACTAGAACATGTAGTCAACTAGAGGTAGCTCTACCATGGAACAGTGCAATAGGCAATCCTAGTTTATTTTTGGGCTTTCAGTCTGGTAATAAATTAACTAGTAACATCCCTATCTCCTCTGTCTTTCCTGAAAAAAAATTGTGTAGGGAAATAACTGGGAGGCTATCAGACAAAAATCTCATAAGTTACATTTTATTTTATTTTTTTTGCCAAAATGCCCTTGTTTCCTACTGTCTTACTGCTGTGTTTTTCTATATTTACTCTATTTCAGAATCTCCTGCCATAAAACTTCTGATCTTAATTCCCACCTCTGCTGTAGAAATGATTCAATGAATGTTTGTGCAATATCGGAAATGTGTCAATTTTTGGTTATTTTTCATTCTCAGGATCATCTGTCACTTTTCTTCCTTGCTACTATTTTCATTGCTGCACATTGACCAATGATACCATATTCAAGAAGCTGTGAAAACTTCTTATATATTTGTGATCCAAAGCGTCAAGGCATAGTCAATGACCAAATTCACCCCTGCTGTATATATCTCTGTTGAGGTCTATGAAATTCCATCAGAAGAAGTTTTTCCTACATGTAAGATTTTGTCCATAGAAGGTTATTTCTTCTATGAACAATCAAGATGTTTTCTCATTCCCATATTTAAATGCACATCCATGCACTGGATTAAACCTCCCCACATGTCCCAGCATATGTTTTCAAGGCACAGAATACACATCCAGTCATGTGAATATGATTTGAGGCAAAAATCACACGCAGCCCAAGTAAATGTTTTTTTAATTGTGCTCTTGAAAGCAATTACATTCTTTTCTCTTTCTAAAAAGTCCTGTTAGGAGATGCCTGTATCTTTTATCTTAGAGAGTCTAAACAAACAACCTTTTTCTTTTTGCAGGACTTACTGGTTACCATAACCAGGAAGTTTTAATGGCTGGGCCAAGTGTTATTGCGGTGTGGTTAAAATAAATGACATTTCCCCCATATATAGTACCTTCTGAAAACATAAGTTATTATTTTAAGAGCATCATATAATACACTATTGAAAGTTCATAATATATGGAGACTGCTTTCAGCAACATACTGCCTATTCATATGCTTAAAAGAGAACAAAAGTCTTTTGATGTCAACATGTTGGATGCAAATAATACGAAAACAAATTAAGTAAGGATTGAAACAATATTCTAAAATACACGTATTGCATGTGTATGCTTGTTCTGTAAGAAGCAGTTGTTGAAAGCAATCTAGAGTGTGGGGGACTGATGCACAATATATTAGGTGAAGGCAAGTATGTAATGTGACCCACTGAGTATGTGTTGACAGCAGATAGGAGTTTGCTACACACCCACTTAAGGAAGTTGATTCTTTAACTCAAGCTGCACGATTCATGTTTTTACTTTGAAGGTCCCCAGTTCAGTCCGTGGAGTCTGAGTCGCAGGTTTCTAACCATTAGAGGAGTAAAGTTCTGGAATAGCCTTCCAAGGGGAGTTGTGAGGGCAAAAACCATAACTGCTTTCAAAACTGAGCTTGATAAATTTATGGAGGGGATGGTATGATTACCCTATTTTGGAAATTGACTGATATTTGGCTATGTGTGGTGGATTTACAAGTGGCCTAAGAGGGGAGAGTACATGGGGTGGGTTCTGAGTTATTACAGAGAATTGTTTCTTGGGTAACCAGCTGTTGAGACTTGCCCATGTGCTCAGGGTTTAACTGATCACCATATTTGGGGTCGGGAAGGAATTTTCCCCCAGGGCTGATTGGCCTGGGCTCTGGGGGTTTTTCACCTTCCTCCGTAGCACAGGGCATGGTTCACCTACCGGTGAATTCTCTGTATCTTAAAGTCCTTAAATCATGATTTAAGGAGGTAAATTACTCAGTCATATGTTGGTGGCCTATTGCTGGAGTGGGTGGGTGAGGTCTTGAGGCCTGCATTTTGCAGGAGGTCAGGCTAGATGATCATACTGGTCCCTTCTGATCTTAAAGTCTATGAGTCAAGATGGGTCATAAGAACATAAGAGAGGCCGTACTGGGTCAGACCAGAGGTCCATCCAGCCCAGTATCTGTCTACCGACAGTGGCCAGTGCCAGGTGCCCCAGAGGGAGTGAACCTAACAGGCAATGATCAAGTGATCACTCTCCTGCCATCCATCTCCACATAAGGTGGAGGTCAACACCATAAGGTCAACACATAAGCTTCCTCAGCTTTATTTTTTCTTTCATTACTGAATTGATATTCCTACATTTGTTTTCTGGGCCTCTCCTGTGAAAGTCTTGAATTTAAATTCTGTGGCAACAAAAAATGGTGGGATGAGTTACACATTGACTGTTAAATGGTCATAAAATGGATATAATTTGGTGTAAGTGATAAAGTAGTAGGACTTCTCTATATGGGCTTGAAAAGCTAGAATAATTGATGTGTCGATGGGGTTTGGGAAGCAGGAAAAACAACTAACAAGAAAACGTAAGGAATGAGGACTAGTTCTTTTTGCATTTAGTCCAGTTTGGAGGAAGTGCTACAAAGATGGCTGTAAGTCACTCTTGTGGCTTCCCAATCAACAGAGAGTCAGAGACTACTCTGGTCCTGAGGAGCAACTTAGAACACCTTCAGGGATGCGTTTGGGTGCACTGGCTCTCATGGAGCCATTTCCACTCCTAGGGATGGACGAGTACAACAGTTCTCTAACCACACCCACTTGCCTTTTGACACACTTCCTGTCATGAGGGGAAAGTGTGTTGCTGGACACTTGAGCTCTCTCCCATATGAGGATTCCGTGTACCAAGGGAATACCTAGATAACTGGTTAAACCAGTGGTGTGTGCAATAAGTCCAGGATCTGGCCCAGGGTGGGCGGAGACTGACTTCACTTACTGGTCTTTATTTACTCTCCTTCTTGTTGTTAGCTTTTTGCCATGACATGTTATAAGTACACTGCACTCTCAGGCTATGTCTACACTTGTTAATTTAAGTTGACTTTAACTAAGTTGACTTAGTGAGTCTACACTTAAAATTAAAGTCGACTTAAAGGGGAACTTACAAAGTCGACCTAGAGCGTCCACACTGGATGCTCTAGGTCGACTTTGTGGGGTTAGGGGGACCTTGGGCAGGTCCACGGTGGTGGGGGGGCACCCCTTGTGTGCAATGGGGCAAAGGGGGACAGGGACCCTGGCAGGACAGAGCCCTGTGTGTGATTGCTGTCTGGATTTAGGGAAGCATTTATGATATTATTTTCAATGGATATCTCATAAATGCTATAATCCATAGGAGCTATGTCATGTTTGGTATCAATAGAAAGGTAGTAATTTGCTGGGAATGATTATATAGTTTATGTCTAGGAATTCTATTTCGATTAGAAGTTAGGAATTCGGTGTTCTAGCTCTACTTTAACTTATGTTATTTTATTGAAATGTCTGTGCAAAACCATTGTGTCCTTAATGTTTAGGAATGTGCCAGGACAATGGTCCCAGGGAGTTACCTGATGAGCCATTAAGGACATAAGGAATACAACCATTGTGTCCTTAATGGCTAATTTCATTAAGTCGACTTTATTTTCCTTAAGTTGACTTAAGCAAAGTGTAGTGTAGATTCAGGGCAAATTAAGTCGACTTAAGCCAAGCTTAAGTCAACTTAATTTACCAGTGTAGATGCGGCCTCACTGAGTAATCAACAGATGTAGGTTACAATGCTTTCCCACTTCCACCCAATATGTGATGTGCACCATCACTCACCGCACTGACGGATGTTGCTCAGACTTCTATGGCAGTTACACTTAGCACCAGTCTACACTGCTGGAAAAATTTGGTGGCAGTCAATGGGAGTTACGCAAGCTATTGTGCATAGCTTGCATAATTCCCATTAACTTCCTAACTCCCCTTTAGCATGGCGTCCTTACTGCACTGTGTCGATGGGAAATGCATTCCTGTTCATGCAGTGCTACGCCACTTGAGGGTGTGGTTTTATTAAGTTGATTAAGTGGATTTATAAAGTTAAGAGCATGTCTTAACTGACTGCTCAGTTGACCCAGAAAAATCAGCTTGACCATTCCAACTTTCCCACCATCAGTGTAGACATGGCCCAAGTGTCTAATTTGTATTTTACTTACAGCACTGTTAACAAGGAATACCTCTAGCTGTGTTAAATAAGCTACACCATTCTATTTAATACAGTGCATGTATGGTCAGAATCAAGCCCAGTGAGTTCACTAAACGTACTGTTTATTTTCATTGCTCTAAGCCAAAACAAAATCTTTTCCCCATGTCTTGATTTTTCTCTAGCTGTATGTCTCAGTAGGCCAAATTTTGTTCTCATTTACACAGATACAAAAGTGAAGGAACTCTATTGACTTAAATTGAGTTATTCTGGATTTACATTGATGGAACCAAAATTTTCACCAGATGTCCTGGTTCTGATCTCATTTATACTAGGTCATACTGGTATAAACCACTTGACATGAGTATAAAATAAATGAAATCAGAATCAGGCCTTCATATTTGCTTCCTGTACCTTTCTGATGGTATTTTCTCATGAAAGTGATAGATCTGGACCTCACATTTTACATTTCTTTCATATAACCCAAAACATTGGAAATAGCATTTAGCTTCCAGGTTTATTCCATGTCTTATATGAAATAATTCCTTATGCTCTAAATATCCAGAAAAACTGGTGCAAAGTAAGGGATCCTATGAGGCACTGAGTTTTAATGAAAGCACATTTCACTGGGAATTGAGGACAGCCAAAAGCTCCTAGGATCAGGTATATGCCTGACAAATATTAGCAGAGATGGAACAGTCTTGTAGTTAAACTCCGTTCAAGTGAAATCCAGATTTTAGTGAAACTTTCCTTAGGCATCAATAATGTATTATTAATTATTGACCCTTATAATAAGATTCCACCATGGGAAAATTAATCTTCCTATAAAATGCTTACAATGTATTTACTTTTCCTTATAGTAACATGCTCTACAGTAACTTTCTAAATTTATTATTAACAAAGGTTGTAGTTAAGATTCCTGTGTCTACTGCTTAATAACACCGAAATTAGTCTCGATGGAATTAGTTGTAATTAAGGACATTGTGAAATATGGTGGGGGCAAACAGAATTACACTGTATTACTTTATTAATAATATTCTTTAACTACACTGTAAATTGCTATTAGGCCTGCATATTACTGCCTGGATATGGAAATAGTCTTTTGCTATGCTAATCTAACACAATTTTCTTTTAAATGTAAACAAATTATACTCTATTAATATGCTGTTCTACTTGCATAGTTAATTATTGTAACAGTAAGGAATAAAATTGTTCTGCTTTCTCTGTTTCTGATGGAAAAAGGGCTACATAAATAGTTTAATAGGGAACTAATTATGCAAAAAATTTAGATGCCTAAAATGTGTTTGTAATTACATGAAAATGGTCTTCTGTTCAAATATTGGAAAGCCTGCTAATTGGAGGCTAGCTGGAAATTTAAATATTGTGAATCAATGATTTTAATACAGTACATGTTTGGTTGTGTTCCTGTTCATATTTGTCTTTGGAAATAAAGGCGATATTTAACAGTGTTTAATAAGAGGAGTTCTAAATTTCATACCAATGAAGTTAGTAAGTGGCAGACATGAATTTTAAACATGTATGCTGCAGCATTCTCCTTAATTTAGGCAAGGGGTATGGCAGTCGCTCAGCACTGCAGCACTGACAACCACCAAATAAAATGCTCCGAATGTAAATTGATGGGAGAGAGAGCCTGATACAGACCAAATCAAAATGTACTGGAAAAATGTTACACGACAACCTAACAAGAGTTGATACGGTTGTAAATTGCTAAATTGTATTAGGTAAATAAACACATGTAGCATATCACCTGCCTATTCTCAGAGGAACTCCAAGATGTATCACCTTATGAAGCTCTGGTTAAGAAGTGTAAAGGACATAAGGATGGAATTTGAAATGCTATGGTTACTATATATCTACAGCTAATTGAAATGGCTACTTCCACTCTGCCAAAGGAACTAGAGTGGCACAAGCCCATGCAAGAGGATCCTGTAAGCTCTGCACTTCCCCGATGCTATAGCCTCCTGCTCTGGATATGGGGAAGTCTGGAGAACTGGATACGTCACCCTCAAGTTAGGGCGTGTCCAATGAGTTTACATACACGTGCAAAGTTCCATTGATTTCAGGATGGGTTTTAAGCTTACTGGCAGCTTCCTAAATTGCCATATTTCAGTGAGGTGCTGTGATTCTGAGTTCAACTGCAAGAGACAGCCTTGCACTTTGAGAGACAGCCTTGCACTATGAGATCCAGTTCTTAAATATATCAAGATGTAGTAGATGGACCTCAAGACAAATAGTCCACCTTACTGAAGGGGAGGGAATGTTAGATGAGGAGGCTAAGTGTGGTAAAAAGAAAGAGAAATGATAGTATCAGGGTTAACAGTTAAATTGCAAGCAATTGATGAAGGAATTTAAAAAGAGGAGTGGGGAGGTTATGTGAGATGAGGACTCAGGAATTGAAAATATTCTTCACTCCAATGCACCTCAGGATGACCCTGGGGATCAAAATGAGGCATCTATCTGAATAGCACGCAAGTATAATGAATTGGAGAAGAAACATGAAAACAGCTTGCAGTACAAAGAAAATGATAGATTTCCAAATGGCTAATTTCCAGCCACCCACATAAGTTTTGTCTCTCTTTAGCACCTTTCTCTGTTGCTAAGTCTTACATCCAAAAACTGGAGAGGAGACACTCCAAATTATGCAGCAATGTTACACATCAGGTAGTTGAAAATGGCACTAAAAAGATCACAGGGAATGCAATGATATAATTATTTTCTTGGAGAAAGTGACTCAGTACAGTGCAGGACCAATAAAGTAGTATGAATAATGGGTTGAGACAAACATTCAGTGTCCATGAGCAGACCTGTTGCTAAGTAGGTTGGTACAGATTAAGGAGGAACATGTTGGAAAGCCTGTTAACTCCAAAGAAATCAGGAAGACAACCAGCTGATGGAGGCAGATCTACACTTTGAGAGAAAGGTCAATCGAAGAAGAAATTTACCCTATCTCAAACTGACTCAAGCTGTCTACTCTACTAGCTTTAATAAGGAGGGCATATAGGAAAGGTTTTTTAATGATGGGGCTGATTATGCATCCATAAACTAATATCCCTCATTTATAAGACTCAGCTTTCCCTAGCTGATAATATATGATAATCAATAAAGCAATTTCCTCTTCCTTGTCACTGAAAGGTCTAAAGAAGAAAAAAAAGGAAAAAGGGTCTATCCCTGTTCTCTGTAGTTGAACTAGCCACAGGCCTAGATGTGCACAGCAATATCTGAAAAATACTTTAGGAGTTACTCCCTTGAGTAATCCTGGGGAAGGAAATCAGTGTGAGGGTAATACAAACCAGCCCGGTGTTCCTGAATTCCAATGAAAATAAGACACCTTTTTGCTTTTAACTTACAGGGTAACTGCCATAGTAATAGAAATCTTCTGAAAACAAAGTAAGGAACTTCTGCTGAGATTCCGCCCCCGCCCCAAATCTTCAGAATCCTTCAAATTGTGATGCAGATTTAACATCAATATAAATTTAATCTATTTTGTAATAATACTTGCAAATAATTTTATGGATTAAAAATTGCAGATCTATGGATCTATCAATAATGGCATTCTTCCTCTAAACATGCCAACATCATCTGCAACAGTGCAACAAATCTTCACCAACATGGAGAAACTTCAGAGGCATTGAAAAGGAATAACACGAAGCAAGCTTGTTGCTCCATGAGACTCCAGCCAGGTGGCTGCAGAGAGAACCACGAAGCTATGAGACAAAGAACAAGAATTCAACTCAGTGGTAACTTTCCAGGCTTCCAAATTGGGTTTTTGGATCCCCATTAAAATGACAATCTTTCAAACATTTTTGTGAAAGCAGATTTCTGTTGAAATGTCCATATTCAAATATAAAAGCTGAGATAATCGACGCAAGGGGAGTCATTGAAGTGTCTATAGTATGGTGGTTACAGCAATGGCCTTCCATGGTGGAAAGAGTCAACGTCAAATACATGCTCTTCCTCATTCAGAGCTGATTTTTTCATCCCAGAGCACTCCAATTTAGGCAGAGTAGGAGATAATCTTACTCTCTCCCTAAACCAAAAGCTGTTTTGACAAAGACTGGCAAAACTGAAATATCTCCACAAAATGTTTTGGCATCAATGAAATTTATGTAGTAAAAATGGTTCTGGACCAGCCGTAATAGCTCTCCACTGGGCTGGAACCATACTGTAGTTGCTATGTGGCAAGGGAGAATTAAAAATTTTTTTGAAGCAAATAAAGTACAGGGATGACCTCAGTCTACTGATAGCCCCAGAAGTATGAGAGTCTTGGAGAAGGGAAAGTGTAGTCTGGATAAATTTGAGATGGGATAGAGGATTAAATTCACCTCTAGTATTAACTCTATTGACTGAGCATATTGTAATGTGGTGCAATAGGATCAATTTGGTTCTTTGTTTCTGTCACACCAAGAAAATAAAGAGTTGTTTCCCTGTGCACAAGAGCTGCTGCATTACTATTGAATAACCAGCTGCTTTGTTTAAAAAAAAAAAATTAGTGACATTTGGAAAATGAAAGGCGCTACAGAAAAATAAAATTTATTCTACAACTGTTAATACAAACATGCATTATTATACCTCAAAATGTGTTAGATTAAATTGAAATAGATAACATTGATTAGTATAACACAAATGAGTGATCTGTGTTATGCTATTTCCTTATTTAAATAAATAAAAAATACTTGAACTACGTAAGAGGAGAACAAAACCTTCAAAATTAAAATGCCTGACAGATTAGGTGGATCCTTGAGTTATCACCTCAATTTTCATAGTAAATACCCTATGAAACAGAAAGCCTACAAACTATATCTTACATGAGCCAGCGTGCCAAAATCCCCAAACAGCTTCCTTGCTGTTTAAGAAAAGAGCTTTTAAAATATCTTTGCAGTCTAGTCTGTTTGTCTGACAGATGTCTGCACTGTACTGGGAACTGTATTCATGCTCAGACTGTAAATAAGATTATAGGTCCTTAAATGTTTCCATTACATTGTATTTACCAAGATGCAGATGAAAATAAACAGGAAACATTTTTTTCTAGCAGAATTTTCTTTTTGCAAGCAGGCTTTAAAAAATTGCCATGTCACTTAAATGTTCCAGTCTACACTATCATTTAACAGTTAGTCCAAAGTGCACATCTGTTGAACCAAAAGGCAATATCTGGCTAAAAGTATAAATCACTTTGATTTGAAATGTATCCTTCATGTTATTTTTGCAGTGTAGACAACAAAAGTCTTAATGATGGAGTCTATTCAGACACCTGTTCCAGTCACATGAGTACACAATATTCTCTGAGAACAGAGCCAACCCTTTTATTATACCAGATATTTGACACACCAGTTTACTAAATCAGCAAAATAAGTTGATTTTTAAAATCTGATACTCTTTGTACAAATCAGCATCAATATAATTAAAGCCAAGAACCCATGCTGAAGTATTGCTAAGAATCTGGCGTCAACTCACCAACACAAGGCAAATGCCAAACTGATCACTGATTCTTCACTCATTACCATTGCGTCTGGGTAATCCAGAGGTCCTGCAACAGCCTGTGACCCTCTGTATGTGGTAGATTTTGCCAATGCTGAGTAACAATGAGCAGATCAGAGAAAGGGGTGTTTGATATGCCCAAGAGTTTCTGCTTTAAGTCTGACTCTCCCCTCTGTTTTGAGTTAAGGCTGGCTCATTGGAAGCTACCTCTTTGGCAGTGACTCTGACAGAGTCAATGCATTGTGGAGAAGTTATATCTTGTCTCTATCCTGCAAAGCTCCCCTCCCCCCCATGAGTATTCCTTACTTTCACTCAGTTACACAGAGTCTGCCTCCTGTGTTTGCTTATGTCACAGACACATTGGAGCAAGCTGGGTAGAGAGGAGACAATTTGTAGGGAGGCAAGAATGGGGGCAGGCAAACTGCAGTGTATTCTCTACTTTCTGCAGCCTAGAGAGACCCTGGGAACTAGCATCTACTTTAGAGCAGTCACGAGACTGCTCTGACTTCTCCCAACAGACTGGCAGGACCACAGCTTCCCCAGAATACAGGAAGTGCAAAGAGGAATTAAAGACACATCCTCCGCTCTCCACTCTGCAATGAGTGCAGTAATAGAGCAACTCAAAATTAGGGCACAATGGTAATGTCCTTGTCAGGGGAAAAAGGTGAAGAAAAATGAATACATCTGTGTCATAGTCAATTTCAAACCTTAAAGGAAAACATGCATTTTATGCTGGCGAAAGAAACCAAAATTTCAGTTCTGGAGATGAAAATTCTCTGTTTATCCAGTTAGAGCTTGGGAAACAACATTATCAACGTCACCACTCATGTTCCTCAATGCTATTCATGGGCACTATCTAGGTGTGATAGATAGATATCTAGGCATCATTTTTCCCAGGTCCTATAACATACATAGCTTTTCTATAAAAGGTCCAAGAAAGTTCCCAACAGCTGATCCAAAGTCCCTTCAAGTCAACCACAACCTTTTCATTGACTAAATAGGCTTTGAATCAGGCCCTGACTGTGCTGAAGGATTTTTTATATAGGCATATGTGCACAGAGTTCACCAAAACACCATCATGTGCCCAACCTGACTATCACACTAACCAGAAACCTAGACAACATCAACACACCTAGCTATCTGAGAGACACTACAGATTTCCTGAGAAAAATCCAATCCATTGATGGTCTTCCAGAAAATACCATCCTAGCCACTATGGATGTAGAGGCTCTTTACACTAACATTCCCCACAAGGATGGATTACAAGCTATTAGAAGAACCATCCAGGATGATGACACAGCTAAACTTGTGGCTGACCTCTGTGACTTTGTACTCACCCACAACCATTTCAGATTTGAAGATGATCTATACCTTCAAGTCAGTGGCACTGCCATGGGTACCCGCATGGCCCCACAATATGCCAACATCTTTATGGCCGATTTAGAACAACGTTTCCTCATGTATCATCCCAAAGCACCCCTACTTTACCTACGCTATATTGATGACATCTTCATCATCTGGACCCATGGTAAAGATGCCCTTGAAGAATTCCACAGAGATTTCAACAATTTCCACAACACAATCAAACTTAGCCTGGAACACTCCACACAAGAGATCCACTTTCTGGACACTACAGTGCAAATAAGCGATGGACACATAAAGACCTCCCTATACCGCAAACCTACTGATCGGTATAGTTACCTACATCCCTCGAGCTTCCATCCTCGACACACCACACGATCCATTGTGTACAGTCAAGCCCTAAGATATAACCGCATTTGCTCTGACCCTTTAGACAGAGACAGACACCTTCAGGATCTCTACCAGGCATTCTTAAAACTACAGTACAAACCCACAGAAGTGAAGAAACAAATTGACAGAGCCAGACGGGTACCCAGAAGTCAACTACTGCAGGAGAAGCCCATGAAAAACAACAACAGAACGCCACTGGTCGTCACCTACAACCCCCAAGCCAGACCTCTTCAACACATCATCAAAAATCTACAGCCTATTTTACAAGATGATCCCTCACTCTCTCAAGCCTTGGGAGACAGACCTCTCCTTGCTTTCAGACAGCCCCCTAATCTTAAAAGGATACTTACCAGCAACTACAGATCACAGAGCAGAAACACTAAAGCAGGAACACAGCCCTGCAGCAGACCACGCTGCCAACTTTGCCCTCATATCTACACTGATGACACCATCACAGGGCCTAATCATGCCACCTACTCCATCAAGGGTTCGTTCACCTGCTCATCCACCAATGTGATTTATGCCATCATGTGCCGGAAATGCCCCTCTGCCTTATATATTGGACAGACAGGACAGTCTCTGCGCCAAAGAATCAATGGACACAAATCTGACATCAGAAACTACAATACTGCAAAACCTGTAGGGGAACACTTCAACCTCCCTGCTCACTCCCTTAACGACTTGTTAATAGCTGTGTTGACACAGATGAATAACAAATCACAGCTTCAAAGAGAGTCTGCAGAACTCGAACTTATATGCAAATTTGACTCAGTTGCCTTGGGGTTAAACAGGGACTATGGATTTTTCTCGCATTACATCAAGTGAATTGACCTCCCCCCTCCTCTATGTGCTGTTCCCCAGTGTTTTGAATCCTAACACCTACTTTGATTTGCTGTTACAGCCTGACCTGATGCTATGTCATACACTCCCCTGCATTTAATTTCCTCCCACTCTGTAACTTTCCTATCTTCAAAGCGTCTGACGAAGTGGGATTTTCTCCCACGAAAGCTCATGCGATTAATAAAGTGCCACAAGACTCTGTTGTCCAGAAACCTAGAGAAAACGATGATGTTCTATAGCTCCTTACCCGCTCCCTGAACCAAGCAGCCACTGCTAGCTAGAAATTAGCCATTTTTACTTTTTTCAAGTATTAAAGACCTAAATTCAAATTATTTCTGCAGTCTTTAATTTTTTTTAAAAAAGGTATTTCTACAAAGTCCAAAAATGTATGAAACAATCAGTCTGACTTTTTCCCAGTCTGAAGCTATTAGAAATCCATTGAGTAACTTTGTTAAAGTAAAAACATGTTTGTGGACTTACATCTTGGATGCCAAGAGACAGCCCAATGTTATAGTTGAGTAATAAATATTTAAAAGTGATACTTGAATTTGTAACAGGAATGTTGACAGACTTAGCTATACAAGGCAAGTGTGCACCATTATAATATAAAGCAAAATCAACATTGTAATTGATCCTGACTTGTATGTCATACCACATGTGCTGAGCTTTGTGCACGGGCAGCATTTGTTAATATAGCTGCTTTCACCTGAAACAAATGAGGTCTAATTAGATTAATCTGTAAATCAGTGCTCACCAGTGGTATGATTAATGAGCACTTTACATTTTTCAATGATCAGAGGAATGGATTATTTGAAGGGATTTATTAGGAAATAATAGATGTCCTCATCTGTAACAGCACTACCAGGGATCCCATGTCTTCCTTGTTACATGCATAAAGGAAAATTGTGCAGACGAAGAAATTCAAGGCTCAATCTGTCCCCTTTTGAAAGAGCTGAACTTCTGATTGTGAGGGTGTCAGATGGACATTCTACAGCTGTTATGGAGCCATGTGTCAACATTATTTACTAAAGTGATGTGATGATAATTATGGCATAAAGTATGGGTAGGAAGCATGCAAGCAGAATGGACATACATACTTAATGATTTTATTCTCCAGCATTCAAAATCAGTAGGAGTTGAGCTTGTCGCTGGAGACATGTTGAAGCAGCAGTGCAAGCTGTCTGTGCAGAATCCAGTGATGACTGTATGTGGCAGTGTGCATTCAAAGTAAAAAATTAATTTACAAATGGTTTTCAGGGTTCCCACCAGATGGAAGAGCAATAAACTCACAACCAGTCTTCTCAGTCTTTTAACCCTTGAGCTGATACTCTGGAATGGGAACACAGCCAGCTACGAAACATAAAAATCAGAGCCCCCATTTATTTCAAAATGGTTACTTTAAAAACAAAACACCTGTAGTTTTACTGCTTGCTAGGATGGACATATCTTATTCAGGAAGCAGGTGTGGAACTGAAGCCTTGCTGACTGATTCATACTCTAAAAACATTGGTGAAGAAAGGAGATTGTAAATGTATTTTAAAAAGCTAAAATTTGAAATAAAAACTGAATCTTTAAAGCATCGGCTTATAGCCACTCACACTGAGAAGCATCTAACATTGCAATTAGTCTGGTAGATTTCAGTTAATCCCAAACATTGATTTCAGCTGCCCTGTGTAAGTGTGGCAGAATCTAACCCTAAAGATTTACAACTTTGTCAATTATTGCTCAGTCAGCTAATATTTGTTTTTCCTAAACTGTTCTGCTTTACATCAAACTATGTAACTCTGAGTCTAAGCTCTGTCTCCTATAATAATCAATATAATCATCATTATTAATAGTAGAATCAGTTGCCATCAACTTCATGTGTAAAAATTAACTTTTTTTTAAAGGGGTCTTTTGCTAAAAAGGGCAGATCTCAAGGAACCATCATGATCTGTTTTAAAATACATTTTAAAGCATGAACTGCAGCAATTTCCCTAGTATCCTGTTCACTTCTCATAAAATTTACAGCATGGCATGTTAGTTTATTATAAATTGACTCATAAGGCATAAAACACTGCGTGTTGGGAAAACTATGTGAGCTGTTGCATTTTTGTCAGGGTTTGGTCTGAGAGCTGAGATAGATCTGAACTTTGGGGGATTGCATCTAAACTCAAATGTTCCCAAACCTCCATTTACAAAAACAGCTGGGATTTTTGGGACAAAGACTCTATTGCAGACTTGGGAGGCTTTTAGAAGAGTAAATTAAATAAAGATAATAATAGCTGATGAATAAGGGCCATTCTTCCAGAGGGCTGTTTGCCTTGGTGGGAATCTTCTTTGTTCCTTTTTCTGTAGGAAGTGTCAGAAAGGCACACATGATCAGCCAGTGACTATGTTGGAGCAGTCTGGGATCTACTTGAAAGCCTCTGTGAATTCTGAATGAAAACAGGATGTGTGTTAATCCTCACATAACTCACCAAGAAAGCCTGTTCCAAGTCATTCCCAGGATGCGTAGCTTCCCAGAAAGACTTTATCTCTTCATGAATTACATTTTTCAAACTTGTTCTTGAAAAATAAAAGGGTTGAACTTGGAAAGGCTGCATCCATTTGCTCAATACCATAATAAAACAATAACAGTAACAGAAGGCAAACATTTGGATGTGTTCTTATCACACCCGTAGCATCCCCTCCCAAATTTTTTACTGCAAAAGGAATATAAAACCCATGGAAGTGGCCCAATTGTTATCATAAGTTCAGTTCATCCTAACGAGGGCGGTTTATCCCAATATCAGACCTTTTGCACAGGCTGCATAGAGGTTCCTACATTCATTATGTTTAGGAAAGGGTATGGGTGAGCCATAGAATGGCTGTTCTTCATGGCATTCCAAACCTGCAGGGGAATCCCTGTAGGAATTTATGGTGGCACTACAGGAACTGTTGGTGAAGGCGGTTTTCATTTTTATATAACATTCTTTACTTCCTATCATAAAGTGCTGTATATGTGCATTATTTAACAACTATCTACTTCAACCCAGAGGTGTTTGAATCTCAGTATTGAGTACAATGATCTCTATATAACCATTCTTTTTATCCTAAGAGTCATACTTATTTAGGGCTAAATTCTCCTCTCATTTACACCTGTGTACATTCTATGTCATGTCTTGAACTCAATGGAGTTATTCCATATTTATACCAGTGTAAAAGAAAGCAGGAGAGGACCCTTAATTATTGCTTTAATTGGCTTGTAAATTGGTCACCCAACTCCCTTTGTCCCCTTTGGAAATCCCTTGATATATCCTGTCAATATTAAGTTGCTCCTCTGCACATGCAACACTTTCTGATAAGTGTCTAGGATCAGCAGCTGGTGGACAAGCCGTAACAGGAAGGCTTGAGACCAAGCTGTATTATTCTAGAAGAAGGAGATGAAAGAGGGCAGGGGACAATGCAGAGGTGCTGAATTGCTATATAGTAAGGAACAGGTGCTACAATTCTTTAGGTTCCCTGAGGGCCTGGTCCTATTCTCATTGAAATCAATTGCAAAATTCCCATTGAACTCAGTGAGAGCAGGATCAGGCTTTCAGAAGATAATCAGAATGTGTATGATCCTCATGTTGTTTGGAAACCAAAAGAAACTACCCAAGTGAATCTGTGATAGTAAGCCTGTTTTGAGGTCCTTCTCTACCCTTGATAAGTTCTCTCTGGCTCGGTTGAGCTTGATATTTTAATTCATGCTCTTTTGCTGCTAGAGTTATGCTGAAAAACCTGTGACCTAAGTCAAACCACTGATAAAAGCACGTTCATTTCTCAGGTTTCTTCCTTATTAAAAAATACTACATGTTTTGCAGTAGTGGTCACAAAACACTATTGCTTATCACAATGTTGCTGCAATGTTTGTGGATGTGATTCTGTAATACGGTGATATTTTCTGCAAGTGGAGAAATAAATATTTTTATTGGTGATTCAAAACTTACACGAGAAAGAAATGAAGGACTTGATAGTAGCTTCAGTAAACCCACTGTACAACTTTAACTCCACCAGACTTCCAGTCCTTTGATGCCTTCAACCTTCTCTAGTCATTTAAACCCATGCAGAGTGATTGCAAAGCAGATGTAAAACAATATCAAATCAGAATTATAGCATTTAATGCTCACTATGCACAGGTGTAAAAGTACAGAACAGTGAAGAATCAGGCCTATTGACTCCAACAGAGTTACACTCTTTTAGACCCTAATTTAGGGAAGACAATGCATAAGCACGTACTTAACTTTAAGCAAGCATGTAAGTGCTGTCCTGAATAGTGCTTAAGTGTTTTCCGCAAGGAGGGCCTTACACAAGAATAAGGGAAAGCAAAATGAAGCAGACAGCTTTTCCAGGCAGAACACAAAGCAGTTTTTGCTGTGATAGAGTGACCAGATAGCAAGTGTTGGGGGACAATAGGCACCTATATATGCCAAAGCCCTGAATATCAGGATTGTCCCTATAACCCTATGCTGTGAGTTTGGGCAGATTCAACCTGGGGCAGCAATGGGGTAGGAAGGGATGAATTCATGGAAAGTTACAATAGGCAGGTCTTAATGGTTGCTAAGCCCCACTAAAAATCTCACCCTATACCTTTTCCAAATCCCTTGGTCAAAATGTTCCATTAAGCACTCCTTATTTTTCTGCTAACAAGACTAATAATTTTTCTCTAATAATATTTCAAAGATCATGATAGGAAGAAGAATTTCTATTTTACCCCAGCTATTTCAATACCTTTTGGGATTATCCTGTGGCATCGCAATGTGACCTGACCCACAGTACACTGTGCTGCCTTTATGTTGTTTTTTTTTTTAACTTTGAACTCATTTGAAAATTCCAATTGCTGTAATAATTTGATGCAGCTGCTAAGATGTTCTTTTTCTTTTGATCACTATTATTAATGATGTGCCGTAACATATGCAACGCTAGCAATCTGAGCTACTATTTCTTACAAAGATCATTTGTACTTCCCTCCCAGCCACCCTCACCCCACCCCCCACCTCCACTCACTATCCCCCCACCTCTAAGATGAAGCTCATATGTTTCAGGAAGTTCATCTCAGAATGATTAGTCTAAGAATTAGGAAATGTGTGGGCAGCTCCCCTGTGGCATAAAGTGGAAACAAGACCATTCCCTTCTATTCCCAAAAGAAGGATTTTGGCTTTGGTTTGGGTCCTGAATTTATTGTTAAGGATTCATTCTTATTTCCGTCACTGTTCTGAAATAGCTGAGGATTTTGATGATTTTATTTTTTAATTTCAGAAACACCATTAAGCCAAATTATGAGCTCAGTTGTGTAAGTGTAAATCCAAGGTAATACAGGAGAAGTCAATGCAGTTACTCTAGATTTACAGCGGTGTAATCAAGATGGCAATTTGAAGGGTAAGGGCCTGATTCTGCCTCCAGCTTTTAAGAGTAGATGAGGAGCCATACTGCTAAAATGTAATTACACTGGTGTAAAACTAGTGAGGAATCAGAATTAAGTCCTAACATTTTTTAAGAGATTTTGAAGGGTTTCCCGTGTGTTTTAGTCCTTCTAAGAATCCTTGAAGTAAATATTGTATTGTAGGTTTGTGAGGTAGGGAGACAATGAAACCTTATAGTATGTTAAAAAAACCAAGAAATGAATACACAATTAAATTATGCAGTATTCGGTAGAAGAAAATTTTACCAAAGTGGACTATGATGTCTTCAGCTAGTTGTTGTTAGACTGTTTTTTGTTAATAAATTAGAATCCTTTTTTTAAAAAATGTGTAACCTTCTTTATATAAGAAATGTGTTATTCCAACACATCTATTTCTTTCACAGGCGTTTATTCAGGAAGGCTCCACAGTATGTTCAAAGAACTTTGCAAAAAGTATCAAGTTACTACTTAGTTTCTTTGGTTTTGTTTGCATGCTTAAAGGTAGGGATGGGCATAAGTTTGGTCTGGATGAGAGACTGGTCCCAAACCTATTGAAATTAATGGAGAGACTCCCATTGATTTTAGTGGGTTTTAGATCAGATTCTAACATTAGCCCCATTTTGCAGATATAGCAAGTGACATACAGAATACCATAAATGTCTCTCACCCAAGTGCTGAGTGAGTCATCTTGGTCTGAGTGTTCTTCACTTACATTGAGATCAATGGAAACTGAGGACAGTCAGCACCTTTTAGGATCAAGCCTTCACAGGTCATTTTTATGCACATTATGGGAGAATTTTCAATAGGGATTTAGAGGAGAGCTTGGTAGACCAGAGGAAGAAGGGCACTCTGTGTTTAGAGGCAAGAATGAGTTTACTAGTGAAGGTAAATCAATGAGGTTACTATTGTGAGCAGGATATTGAATTTATAAAGCATTTTGACAATGAGGAGCAGAACATAAATGCTTGATGTTACTTGATATACTTTACATTTAAAAAAGAAATTAACACTAGGACCATTTTTAGAACTGGGTAAATGCTATAAAAGAAAAGCTCTAGAAATAGTTACTCCATTTTTAAATTAATCAGTTTTTTCCTCTTTTGAGATCTTTTTCTGAATATATTCTGAGTGATTAAGTTTACTGGCAAGAACATTAATGGAAAAAGCAAATTCGAAAGGGACACTGTCAATGTAAATTTTTTAAAACTGATTTTTTTAAAAGAAATTATGTTCCTAAGAGCACACCCCTTTAAAATAGCATTTACAGGCATTTTCTATTTAAAATATTATATATATATATATATATATAAAGTAATGTGATTTTCTACTTTCCTATTGATGTTTATTTATAGAGGTCTTTTGGGTAGATTAAAAAACAGTAGTAAAATATATACTGGTCATCCCATCTCCCGTCTCTTTGTTTACACATATGCTGCTGCCTCTTCACTTTCTTTTTCAGTTTTGCTGCTGCATTTACTGTACTTGATGACCTCTCGCAGTACACAGGGTACTTACTGAATGCACATGCATTGTCCAAGAGCAGCTTATGAAAGAATGGTGTCATTACACTAGTGCATGATATAGGAAGTGCTAATGACCATCAAGAAAACAGAAAGACTGGCCATAAAGGTGCTGCTTAAATTCCAAAGCAAACCAACTGGGGGGAAGAAATCTAATCTCATTCAGCTCTAATAATTTTAGGATTACTGTACGAATCCTAATTTAGAGCTATCACTAGCAATACTATTCCCTGAAGTAAACATGGTTTTTCAAGATGACACTGTCCCTTTAAACAGATAAATATTCATTGAGAATATTTGCAAAAACTCTATCTGGAATGTGTAAACATAAATATTCACCCCAGAAACCTGATTCTCAGATTTAAATTCATCCAGTCAGAGAATACCATTTGACCTAGGTGTCCATTTCAAATATTAAATTCTTGCAAAGAATTGCTTTCAAGCAATGAACAGAACTTGTTCTGACCCTCTGCACAGAGCTGAGCATCTCTTTGGACATTCTGGTGTGTGTGTTCTTTAAATTTAGTCTGTTTGCTGAATTCAATGCAGAGCCTACATAGTAAATCCCCCCTCTTTCTCCACATTTTCTTGCCCTTACATGTAGCAGGGCAAGAAACAAAATTTGTAATCTTGTCCCAGACCAACAGAAAAGGCTAATCCATCACTGGGTACCCCTGGGTAATTTGACTTGGGTTGAACTGCCGTACGGGGAAGAATCCTATCCAGAAAGGAGTATTAATACCCCAGCTGCTGACAGCCACCCCTCCCAAGCCCTGCACCAACTGCCTTAAGTACTCTTTTCAAGAGCAATTACCCACTGCCACAAATGGGGATACTCACCATCATATTGGGTGGAGCAGACATAAACTGCCTGCTCTAGCCCAATTTAATTTCTTTGAAAGAATGATTGTATTATGTGGGGTTTCCAAGAAAAAAAATGTCCAGAAATGGGGTGTTATTTATTAGAGTGCCCACTATGATTCTATTACTTAAACAATAATGACCTTAGCTAAGGGCAATTCCTGGGATTAATAAAAGGCTGGAGAGAACCGATGTGTCTTGGGCTATGAATACCAGTAGGCCATTAGTCCATGGGAGACGCCAGGTCCTGAGGTTGGCATGAGATAAAAATTTTAAAATCCATGTGGGTTTTTTTAATGGACAATAGCATTTCACTTGGTACCTATATGACATTTCCAACTAGTATATTAGCTGACCAGAATGCTTGATCACCTTTTGGCATTCCATTCAATGTATCATATTAATGTGGTGATGAACTATTATATATTTTTATTCTTTTTGTGAGAGAATGAAAGGTGAGACAAGTGATCTAGCATGTACAAATTGACAGGGTGAGCAAAACAGCTTTGTATTCACAAAGCCATTTGCAGAAGTTTCCTGCCCTACATTTCTTCCCCCAAGTCAGAATGAAACAGCCTGGAAAAAAATAAACCAGACTGCAATCCCCTTCTCCTACCCCTTTTCTCTTTTTTTAATTGCTTCACTAGAAGGGCAAAACAGGTGCTGAAATGTGAAATTCAGCTAAGGGATTTCCTTTGCAGAAGACCTTGGTGCGAGTGTGGACCTAAAGTTAGACATGCTTCCAGTATTGAATGTTAAAATGACTGCACCTCCTGTCTAAAAAGGACCCATACTACTGACTGTCAAAAATAGCATACTGTCACTTTAAGAAAAAATAAACTAAAATATGAACTACCAAAAACCCTGCCATTTCCAGCCTGGGCTTGATTAATGATTTTTCTATCTAATAAAAGGTTCACAAACCATCTGTTTTTCTCCCTAATGCCTTGCCCAAAGGTTTTTCGTTCCTATTTCAGGCTCGGGGCCAACTGACATTCCACTCTTTTTTTTTCCCCAGCCTTGTAAACAAACCCTTCTCTCTTTTTAATCTTCCAGTGCTGTTTCCTACCCATCGTTATGCATATTCATTGCGAGTAAACATTTTTAGTGTCTACACTTAATCTCTTCCACTGGCAATTACTGTTCTATGCTGTTTTGTAATGCAGAAGGGCCAACGCTTTCCCTTCTAATAACAGCTGGGTCGCAGATGGGGCCTGCAGTCACTGTAGAAAATAAAAATTTACAAGATGCCAGTGGAATTTATTTCAGTTTTATGGAGTCACAAGAGGAACCTTTCTGTTATCCGCCTTCAGTGAAATCTGCAGGCACAAGGCAAGCTTTTGACATTTAATCAAAGGGGGGTTCAGGTAGGGTCTGGAGCAACACAAGGAAGAAAGCAGGTGGATCATATTAGGCAGTGCCATGGTTAATTTATTTAGAAGTGATTGGTTTAGATGTGTGCAGCCAATATTTGACATCATGTATATATCTTGTTTAGCATACTGCTTCTAAATTGTTACCACTGTAGAGACACTGAGCTGTCACTGCGGACCGAACCAGGTGTTAGATTTGGTTGCTGTTTAGAGGTACTGGTAGAAATGGCAAATAATAACTAGAAACTTAACATTCTGTATAGTTTCTGTAGTTGCTTCATTTTTACTTTACCATATCATTCTCTTAACTACTGTAATGGCTTCTTCTGCAGAACCCTGGAGTGTGCAAATGGGCTTCTGAATGCAGGCTTCAACCTTTAATTTAGCAATAGAGTTTAACTAGAAATTTTCTGTAATTTGATGATATGAAAATTACTTTCCTTTAAGTGTTTTTGGATCTCATATTTATGCGATTTCATAGATCTAACGCAGGATTAGTTTTTCAATTGCCTGTTGGTATGTCACTGTATAATATTTAAGAGCTAAATATGAATATACAAATGAAAAATGAGTAACTTCAGAGTCCTGGGCCAGGCTCTACTTTCAGCTTCAAACATATAAATCCAGAACAACCCTGTGGATTGCACCTGAGTTACTTTGGATTTACACTTGCATAAACAAGACTCAAATCTGACCAGTCCATCTTTTATGAACCAAATTCTTCTGTTTGGACACAGACAGACTTGTCTGACAACAGCCCCTCACCTGCAAGGAATGATGTAAAGAATAAATAAACAAACAATACAATCTTAGCCTGTTCTCAGGTATTTGAAACCTAGACCAGAGGAGTTTATGTTCTTACACTGGGGCCTCACTTCTTCCATAACACACCTTCCACCGGTTGCCTGGCAACCAAAGGAACCCCACAGAAGGTGTGTGTGAGATGTGGTATAATTGCTGCCACAATTTACTTTTGTACCTTTTTAAAAAACATTAACCAAAAAGGATGTTTTCCCTCTCTGAAGGGCAGGTAAGGCCTGCCTGAATTTACTGCAAGGCTATATGTAGGGTATCTATCGGAACAGAAGCGATTCATAAAATCTCCTGGCAAATAAATATGTGGATGCACCTAACAAGATTATAAATTGGACTAGTTTAGAGAAAACTCACATTAAATAAAGTGCATATGCCTATTACACTTTGAGCAGATTTTATTTTATTTAAATATTATTTTAAATAGCTGAATGGGGAAAAGGTAACTTGAAATTCTCATGTCTGTTTTTTCCCCCTTCTCTTCTGTTACAGGCACTCAGAAACAGAAACTTATTGACTCATTCCAATTAATTAGATTTTAGATGGTGTGGTTTTTTTAATTCACGCATTGTCTTCATTTACCAATCCAGACTGTGTCACTCTGTACCAAGGGCAAAAGATCTTTTCTTTTTAATAAAGGTTTGTTTAGTTTTGTTCTTTTGGGGGGGCATCTTGCTTAGCCTATGTGATAAATTCAAGTTTTATGAGAAAAATGAAAAAAGAAAACAAAAACAAAAAAAAACCCAAGACAAAACTGGAGTTATGTCAAAGAGTTCCTGATAACTATTTCCTGGATTTACGAATAAAAGCAGTTAAAGGGCTTGGCTTAAACTTATTTTCCTCATAATAGGAAGATTTCCATTACTGAAAATAGATTGATATTTTATATGCAAATTATTTGGAATACAACATTTGGTATATTAAATATCAGAGATGAATGAAAAGGCTAATGAAGAGGGTAAAGTCTCATAACTGGCTCCCCCCAATATATTGCCTTCCTTTCCCAGCTACCCATCCCCTACACCTACATTCTCCTTCATTAACAAATTCAAAAACTGCAGATAAGACACTGAAGTGTACTAATCTCAGAGCTGTGCTGTTTATATTGCAAATATTAGTTAAGATTTACTAGTGCTAATTCATGAATTCATAGATGGGTTAAAAAGAATCTCCTGGCTTATCTAGTCTGTGGACTGCAGCAGTGCAAAGTAGATTTCTTTGTTAATACCCGTGTATGAAAGATTTTTATTTATTTATTTATTTGGTGGGGAAGCTTGGGGATTGTGTTTCTGGCAGAAGAGTGAGACTCTGGGGGAAGCAAACTCTAATCACTTTCCAAATGAAAAAGTCCACAGGATGAACAACCTTGGAAAATCTTAAAAGTCAATGGAAAAATTTAAAGTGAGAAAGTGCACTATGTGGAGAATTAAATAATAATCTAAGAAGAATAGCTAAATATGCAGAGCAGCCAAATGGTACAGAACTAGCATGGGACCCACCAATGTTGTTTCCTGTTCTACAGATTCTTGTGGCGGTATGGCTAAAGTTTAAAGCATTGCTGGAATGGTCTTACAGTACCAATATCTACCCTGTTCTCCCATGGATAAATCTCTCAGGCCTAAACTGATGCTAAGGAGTTCAGGCTTGAAATACAAAGTACCATAAAACCATGATGTGACCACAGCAGCTAATTTTATGGTTAAAACATACAAGAAGGTGAGAAAGGATTCAGGAAACTCCATGGGGTCTCCTGTGATTCATCCCATCCCTAGGGGGTGGCTTACTGGCCTGCAGAAGATAAATTTCTTGGAATTAGAGGAGACTGCGATTCCATGGGGAACTATGCTCCTGAATCAATGAATCTCAG